>VWZO01010524.1:109971-152859 GCA_013396975.1 Bucco capensis
GGTGGCGGCACTGGGGCGAGTTGCGCGGTTGACCGCGCTCTGCCGGACCCTGCGGCAGCAGGAGACGGACGGGGATGAAGCTGGCTGGGCCCAGGCGCAGGAGGAGGCGGAGATGGTGCGGCATGAGCTGCAGGAGGTCATGCGGCCCCTGAGGGAGCCCGGCTACCGGGAGGCGTTGCGGAGGAAGACCGAGAGGGCGAGGAAGAGGAGGCTGCGACTGCAGCGGAGGAAGCAAGAAGCCAGGGCGGCCAAGGAGGAGGAGGCAGCCCGGGCAGCTGAGCGAGAGGCCAAGATCGACCAGTGGAGGGCCAAGTGCATCCAGGAGGTGGAGGAGAAGAACAGGGTATGACTCCGTGTGACCTGGTCTTGCCTGTGCTGGGGAAAAAGCTAGGGAAGACCTGCTGGTGGGCTTTGAGCGTCCAGCACCTGGCTTTGGCCCCTGCAGTTCAATAGGTGTCACCTGGGTGCAGCATGGGTTTGGCTTGCTTGGAGGCACACTGTTTCCAAGGGTCAGAGCCCCATTTCCTCCTTAAAAGCCTTGGTGGGTATTTCAGCTTTGCTGTGCTCACATCCTAGACCTTGGGGTTTAAGTGGCTTCTGAACTTTGGGTTGCATGTGCAGGTCTTCTTTAGTCACACTGCTCACAGCTATCCTATAGTGACTGGTCAGCATCGTTTCAGTAACCATAAGCCTTGCCTGCTGGCTTTATCCTTGAAAAGCTTGCAAGCTTTTAGGGCTCACTGGGAAGTGTAATAGCTCTAAAGCAAAAAAAAAAAAAAGCCTACAATTTAGGCTTGCTGGGAAGTGCTGTAGAATCAAGTCTCCTAGAATGGTTTGGGTTGGAAGGGACTATAAAGCTGGCTGGTAGGTTGAACCTGCTGCGGCTGCATTACTAGGAAGTTGTGGTGCTCTCTAGTGCTTTGCTCATCTGTTTTGAATGTACCATTTCATTCTTGTCTGTGTTGGCTATTTCACACACCATGCCTGGGGTTTTCCTTTCTTTTGCAGGAAGGAGAGCTGAAGGCTGCTGCAGACAGTGTCTTGTCTGAAGTTCGGAAGAAACAGGCAGACACAAAGCGGATGATGGACATCTTGCATGCGCTGGAGAAGCTTCGGAAGCTGAGGAAAGAAGCTGCTGCCAGGAAAGGTTAATGATGGGATTTTTGTCAAACTCTGCTTGCACACACAGGAAATAAGGTGATGTGTGTGCCCTGGGCTGACTAGCAAGTTGCAGCTTGAAAAAGCTGTTTCTTTCTTAGTGATTTTAGTCCCATTGTTATGCAAGAAGAGCTATAAAATGCTGAGTACAGTGGTTGTGTTCTTATATCTCCAGGAAGAATTGTTCCAATAAGATAATTGTTAACAAAGTTAAGCTCACATTCCTCTGAGAGTTTGCCAGCTCTGCTCTCAAGTCTGATAACAGAGTCCCTTCTGAATATGAAAATTTAAACTCCCTTCTCTTTCTGTTTAGGTGTTTGTCCACCCCCTTCAGCAGATGAAGCATTTGAAACTCAGGTGGAGAGTCTCAAAACATTGCTCAAAAATCGCACAGAGCTGTATGAAGCTGAGGAGAGAGCATTAAGAGTTATGTTGGAGGGAGAACAGGAGGAGGAAAGGAAGAGAGAAATGGAGAAAAAACAGAAGAAGGAAAGGGAAAAACTACTACAGCAGAAACTTGAAATTGATTCCAAGCTCTTTGGGGATCCAGGTGAATTCTGTGAGCCATTTTCTACACTGCATCTCCTTCTTACAGACACTGGGTTTAAAATGTAGGCACAAAAAGCTGAGAAAGAAATCAGCCACTGGAGCAATCTCTAGGCTGAGGAAAAGGTGGGATAAACATACCATGTGGTGTAAGAAGAACTGTTCAGCTCTTCAGCATACACTGCGGTTTGTCTCAAGCCAGTTTCATTACGTTTTGCAAGCTGAGGTTGTAGATTAAGCTGAAGTGAGAATAAACAGAGTAGATTGAAAACTACCAGCACCAAAGAGATGCTTTAGTCTGGTAATTTAGTTAGTGCAACTTGGGTAATCTGTAAAGATTGAGTGTCCATCCATATGTTCCCCTTATGAAGAGGATGGAGGCAGGAAGAGTTTGGCTGGCCTTGACTTGCCTCTGACAGCTCTGGTAAGCATAAGATATGTAAAACATAGAATCATAGAACAGTTTAGGTTGGAAAAGACCTTTTGAGATCATCACATGTAAGTAGTCTTTAATATATTTCAAGTTATACCTGAGAAGCAGCAAATGAGTTTGCAAATTTGTGGCTTTTAAGACGTCTAGAATGGAAGGCCTTACAGATTATGATTTCTGTTTGCGTTTTAACAGATGAATTTCCTCTAGCCCACCTACTGCAGCCCTTCAGAGAGTATTACTTGCAAGCTGAGCATTCTGTAGCAGCTCTAATCCAGATCAGGTAAAACCAAACAAGACTTTCTTTTATTATGGAAGATTGCAAGTATTGTTTATTGAGATTGTAGAATGATGGTCACTTTTGGTTTGTTAACTTGCAAACATGGTTATGCTATGAATTGCCCTCTTTTGTGGTGTTGTTTTTTTTTTTAGCTAAAGATCAAGCTTCTTGCTTGATGGAGTTGTATCCAACAGATGCTCATGTGAGGCTGAGTGCAATTCCATGCATAACCATTCCATTCAATAGAACAGAACTTAAAATGTTCACATTGGTGTTTTGAAAAAACAACTTTCAAAGTACAGAATCCCAGCAAGGTAAGGGTTGGAAGTGACCTCTGGGGATCATCTAGTCCAATCCCCCACTAAAGTAGGGTCACCTAGAGCAGTTTGCATAGGATCGAGTCCAGCTGGGTTTGGAATCTCTCCAGAGAAGGAGACTCCACAACCTCTCTGGGCAGCCTGGGCTAGGGCTCTGGCACACTCACAGCAAACAAGTTTTTTCCTTATGTTTGGATGGAACCTCCTGGGTTCTAGTTTGTGCCCATTGCCGCATGGCCTGTCCCTGGGCACCACTGACAGGAGTCTGACCTTACCCTCTTGCTCCTACCCCTTAGCTCTTGCTCAGCATTGAGCAGCTCCCCTCTGGCTCTGCTCTTTGCCAGGCTAAGCAGCCCCAGGGCTCTCAGCCTTTCCTCCTCCCAGAGATGCTCCAGTGCCCTCAGCATCTTGGTAGCCTCTGCTAGACTCTCTCCAATAATTCCTTGTCTCTCTTGAGCTGGGGAGCCCAGAACTGGATGCAGGACTCCAGCTGTGGCCTGACCAGGGCAGAGTAGAAGGGGAGGCGAACTTCTCTTGACCTGCTGGTCACACTCTTCCGAATTCACAGCATGCATCTTAATGTACTATAGATAGTGTTTTGTGTATTGATCAGTATGGACAAATACCTCTCTGGGTATACAATAAACCTTCTGAGCAGCCTGACACCATTTCTCATCAAATGCTACTCTCTCTGTTAAAGGCACGAATGGGATCAGTACTTGGTGCCAGCCGATCATCCCGAAGGCAGCTATATCCCTCCAGGATGGGTTCTTCCAAGTCTCCCCACGAATGACACTTGGGCCACTGCTGTCAGATAATGAGTAATGCATTCTTTTAATATTGGAGGAATATTTCATTCTAATTGCATGGGTAAATATGAGGTCTGAAGAGAAGTCTCAGCCTCTGATTCAGTAGCCAGGTACTTGAGTGGCTTAAAGACTGCCATCTGACTGCAGGGCAACGCCTGAGCCAGCCCAGAGCTGCCAGGCCTCTTGGTATGGAATTACCATCCTGCTGCAAGTTTGTGTTCACAAATCTCAGTCTGAATAAAGAAACATTGCTGACAAGGGCATTTGTGCCAGTATTAACATCCTATTTTTAGTGGCTTTTATCTTTGTAACGCTAAATCCAGATGATGAAATCTGCAAGAGATCGTTAGTAAACATGTTTTTCTTCTGAAATGAAGCATGTCAAGCATCACTGTCAAAATAGTTCCTGGATTTTTGTGTGTAGAAACAGACCTATGGCAAGTTTAAACAGATTCTTAAGTACAAACAAAATGGAGTTTTTCAAGGTTGATTAAAGCAGTTGTTGACATTTTACTTCTGTGGGCTAAAACTGGTACCACAACATGGAAAAAATTCCCTGTTGTGGTGAAACAGGTCAGTCAGCCATGTGAATAGATACAGATTGGATGAATAAGCCTGCTGGAAAAAAATAGCAACCAAACAAATAAAAACAAAACCAATGAATTCTGAAGTCTAACGTACTGTAATTCTTTTTGCCTCTGTAGCTATTTTGTATAGAGATAGATCATGTCTATAATATTTGATTAAAAACCACAGTTTAGTTTTGTATGTTGGTTTTTTTTTTTGCACAGAATAAATAGTAAAACTGACTTCTTTGTTTGTTTGTTTGAAGTGTTTTTACTCCAAGGGAGAGATTCGTTTTAGTGCTTGGCATCAAATACGACTGCAGTGTGGAGAGAATTGCTGGCAAAAGGTTTGTGTGAAGGAACTTCTCCCTCCTGCAAGGTGACAGGGACATCTGATTTCAGAGCCCTCCATGTCCTGGACAGTTGACTTAGAACAACCCTGGGCTGTATGGGTTTGGGGCTCTGCTGGTCTACACAGACTGCCTGGCACCTTCCCAGAGCTGCAGTCTTCATTCTTGCTTAGTCCTAATGTGTGAGGATGAGTTTGATCTTCAATTCCTTTCCTCTTTGCATTGCATTATAGTGTAATTCATGGAGAAAACAACACATAACTGCCTAAATTCAACACTTGGGCCTCATATTTAATGTTAATAGTTTCTTGGCTGAAGCTTTGCATTGAATTCTGTTAGGAAGAGGTAGGTATGAACTAGGTATTTTTAGTAGAGTTGAAATTAATCTAGGTGGAGAAGTTTGTGTATCAGCTACCTATGGCACCCCAAAATACAGATTACAGTGAAGTCCTGGGGAGGTTTGGATTTGCATGTCCACACATCCTCCCATCCCTGCTATCACTTCAAGCATCTCATTACTCCCAAGACCTATTGGTGAGTCAGATCCTGGGAGGTCTGGTGAAAAAGCATTAAGTTCATAGAATAGAATCATATTCTATGATTATGGTGATTGAGATGATTGAGTCCAACTGTTAACCTGACACTGCCAGGTCACCACTAAACCATGTCCCTAAGAGCCACATCTACATGTCTTTTGAACACTTCAGGGATGGTGACTCCACTATTTCCCTGGGCAGCCTTTCCCTGTGCTTAATGACTTATTCAGTGAAGAAGCTTTTCCTCATGCCCAACTTAAACCTCCCCTGGCTCAACTTGAGGCTGCTTCCTCATCATGTCACTTGTTATTTGGGAGAAGAGACCAACCCCCAGCTTTCTACAACCTTTTCAGGGAGTTGTGGAGAGCAAGAAGGTCTCCCCTGAGTCTCCTTTTCTCCAGGCTGAACACCTGCAGTTCCCTCAGCTGCTCCTCACAACACTTGTGCTCTAGACCCTTTGCTAGTTTTTTACGCCTCCTTTGGACACACTTCAGCACCTCAGTGTCCTTGCAGTGAGAAGCCCAAAACTGAAGCCAGTATTAGAGGTGCAGCCTCACCAGTGCCCAGTGCAGAGGGACTAGCTGCAGAAACAATGCTCTCAGTGTGGGAAGCTTAGTGATGGGAGGATGCTGTGCGTAAATAGTTAGGCTCCTTATCCCCTCAGCCTGTCTGATGGCACAGGCTAACAGCTTAAGCTATGATCATCTTAAAACTGTCCAAGGCAGATGTTGTCTGACGCTGCAGGAATGTCAGGAGGTGAGCAGTACATAAGCAGCCAGGGCAGGAGCAGCCCTGTTCTCCCTGCCCTGTGAGAAGAGCTCCGTGACTTCATCTGACGGTAGGATGCCTTCATCTTGCTCATAAAAATAGGTGAAAATGCCTGTGGGTGTTGTGTGTTGAGGTGTATTTCAGTATCTCAGACATTCTGTGGTTAGCTCTACGTATTTGCTCTTGTCTAATGTTATCTGCAGTGAAATGTTTTACACTTTTAGTGAGGAAGATGAAGCCACTGATAGAAGAGGAATGTTTGACATCTTAACTCATGAAATACATGGAGACAGGGTGTCAATTCTTAAAGAACCCCTTGTGTACTCAGATGAAAGATTTGCATTTGTCTGAGTCTAGAATTTCCTGTTATTTTTAAGTTCTAAAAGATTATTATAGCCCAGAAGAAAAAAAGGGGTTGGCTGTGAGTTTCTAAGACTCATTGGCCTCCTCTTCCTTCCTTGGTCCTAGTGTAGCTCAGGTTTCTCAGGCTTTTAAGGGACATCCTCTTCCTGATAGATTGCCAACCTCTGTCTTTGTGGTGAAAGTGTTGACATGAAGCAGATGAGGCCAGACCCCTTGTAGGAGTTGCTTTCTGGTATAAGTTGGTGTTTACACAGGAGCCCAGCATGGTGGGGGCTGGAGGGGACCTCTGGGGATCATCCAGTCCAACCCTCCTGTTAAAGCAGAGTCACCAGAGCAGGTTGCCCAGGATCACCTGGTGGGTTCCAGGTGGGTTTTGAAAGGCTGACCTTTGCAAATGACTTTATTCTTGTCTAGCAGAGTTGTTGTCACTCCTCACTCCAATGTACTTCTTTTTATCTGAGTAGTGGTTTTGGGAATTAAGCCTTGTGGGAGCCTTTCTCAGAGCACAGTATTTACGCAGTGAAATACAGTAAGATCTGTGTTTTCTTCATCATGGCTTCTCTTTAAGACCAAGTAAAGCTGTTCTAGGTGAAGGAACAGCTTTGGGGGAGAGCTGTGAGGAGGGTCCATCCCACTTGCAGGCAGGGGCTGCAAGGAGGGCTTGGAGAGAGCTGGGGAAAGGCAGCATCACTCACAGATGTTGTCGTGCCTTGTCTTTGTCAGCGCTGACGTGGCTTGTACCTTGCCCTGAGCCCTCTTAGACTGGGAGCAGATGGCCTGGCTCCACGTGGGCTCCCAGCACATCGCCTCGTGTTGTGTGTTAGCAGCAGAACACGTGCAGGAGCTCAAAGCTTTACTCGTTAGGGGCTCTGCCTGTGCTGCAGCCCTGAGTGTTACAGACTGCTGGTGGGAGCAGGAGAGCAACAACTCACAGCTCTCATAAGAGCAACTGAGTTGAACTGAGCAAGTGTGCGTGTTGCTCTTTGTGGGCTGGAAGCAGTTTGTTAGTCCTTTGCTGATGTAAGAAGTAACCATGAATGCTATTTCTCATGACAGACCCTTATTTCTGCATTAAACAGGCAGCTTGCTCTTCCTTGGAGATATTCATCTGCCTATTTTCCTTTTGTGCAGTGTTCATCCTCATTGTCCTAGAAGCCATTTCTGTTTAAAGGAAAAAGGAAATGGTTTAGGGATGTCACACTGAGTATTTACTGTTTGTCTCGAGGATGCCTGCTGAGGATTTGGGGATGAATAGGCTTAGGCTGCAGGAACCAGAACTTCGGGGAACACTAACCATCAGCTCTTGCCAGCTGACAAGATGTAAAGGAAATTATTTGGGAAGCTGGGGACTGAAGGCTTCATGCAGCAAGTGGTGGCTTTTTACTGAATTGAGACATTTGTACAGCTCCGATGGCTATGCTGTTGCAATAATATTTTCCATGCTGCCATTCCCAGTTCATCAGAAGTTTTTCTCTCCCCTGCTGTTCCTGGTGACCACACTCCCTCTCTGCCCTAGTGAGGCCACATCTGGAGTACTGGCATGGAGCTGTCTCCCTGAACTTAGAGGTAGTGGAAGCACAGGGTCCAGTTCTGGGCTCCTCAGTTCAAGGGAGACAATGAACTACTGGAGAGAGTCCAGCAGAGGCTACCAAGATGCTGAGAGCACTGGAGCATCTCTGTGAGGAGGAAAGGGTGAGAGCCCTGGTGCTGCTTAGCCTGGAGAAGAGCAGAGGGGATCTGCTCAATGCTGATCAATAGAGGATGGGGCCAGACTCTTCAGTGGTGCCCACAAGGTGCAGTGGACACAGACTGCAACTCAGGAAGTTCCATATGAACCTGGGGAAAAACTTTGGTGTGAGGGTGCCAGAGCCCTGGCCCAGGCTGCCCAGAGAGGTTGTGGAGTCTCCTTCTCTGGACACATTCCAAACCCACCTGGAGGTGATCCTGGACAACCTGCTATGGGTGACCCTGCTTTAGCATGGTGGGGTTGGAGTACATGATCCCTAGAGGTCCCTTCCAACCCCCACCATGCTGGGATTCTGGGCTTCTGTGAATAGGTGATTCTTAAAAGCTAATCTGGCCTTAAAATGGCTTGTTTGACATCACTCAGATACTTGGCTGATGCACCAGCTTCCTTGTCTGGCTCTTGGGAAGCTGATTTAGTGCTGGAGGGGATGTCCTAGCCCCAGATTCGTCTGGCAGCTTAGCAGCACGTGGCCATGTTCGTGAGCTCCATAACCACAGGTGCTCTCGGGTCATGCAGAGAGAGCAGACCTGTGAGGTGTCTCCTTGGTTTCTGCCTCTGGAACTGGAAAAAGTGCTTGGTGTGTCCCCAGCTTGGCAAAGAGAGTGTGTGATGTGAAGTGGAGGGAGAGGAAGAGGCAGGAGGAGGGATGGGAAGCAGTAGGGCATGCAGAGAGGTCAAGCTTAGAATGGCAAAGGTTAGTTCAGACAAGTCTTCCCAGTATCAGTCATGAAGATTTTGCACACCTGGGCACTGCACACAGCAGGTTTTACTCAGCTGGCAGCACCTTTAAAGGCTGCTTTCTTTTTAATGGCATCACTAGAAATAGCTCCTGTTTCTCTCCTTCCACCTAACTTCAGAGGTGTCAGTCCTGCCTTTGACAGTTTTGTTTCCTTCCTTTCCCTGGCAGCAAGGAATCAGGCAGCAGTGATGAGCTACCTGGATGAAGTTCCCTTCCGGGTGGCCTGTTGCCTTGATGGAGACTCAGCAGGAGAAACCACTTTAGTCACAGCCCCGGCCATCGAGGTCCCTGACTGCACCGACATCCTCATGAGCACCATGGTGAGTCACCTCAGCTCATTTCTGTGCCCAGATTCACTCCTGGGGAGATGCTTGAAGGGACACAGGACATGTTTAATATGAAGGGTCACTGGGTTGTTCATTTTAAGCAATTCCTCCAAAGGAAGTGTTAATGCACATGCTTTTTGCCACCAATGTAAAGGCAGGTAGTGGTCTGCATCTCCATGGACCAGCTGGTGGTTTCCAGCACCCCATCCTGTCCTGGGAAATTCCCAGCCCTGGGTTACTCCCTGGCTGGGGACATGTCAGTGCTCCTCACCAAGGCCCTGGTGGTCAGGCCTGATCCCTACCAAGGCATGTGGTGGTGGTTTCCTCAGGGAGGTTGGTTTGAGTCCACAGCTGACAAGTGGCAAGGAGCAGTAAGAACAGCATTCCTGGGCTGTGAATGTACTTCCCTGCCTGTCCCGAGGAGACCTTGTTTGGAGAGCTCTGGGACAGGCAGGGTTTGTTTGTTCCAGGAAAACCCTCAGATTTCAGTCTTAAACATGCTTATGTTTTAAGTTAGACTACATGGAAATGACAACTCTGTTCTGGGACCAGCCAAGCACTTGGTGCTACTGGAGATTCCTGTGGCTGGTCCTGCCCCTGCCCAAGGTGACATCTCCCTTCTTGGTGGCTCCCGAGCCTCCGTGCCTAAGGTGGCTCTGCCAGGTGCCCCTAATGGGTGCTGTCCTCACACAGAACCATCTCTGATCATATAAAACACCTCTCAGAAGAACTCAACAACTCAGCAAAACAACTCAAACAACTCAGAATAGTAATAACCTCACAGACAGGGGTTTTTGAGTGTAAATTTGGAGATTCCCTATAAGGATGAGGCTGGCATTGCCCAGTTCTACAGCTCTGTGCCCAAAGCCAACCCTGATGCTCAGGGAAATAGGAGCCAAAATGGGAATCAGAGAATCATAGCATCTCCAGATTTGGAATTGGACCCACAAGTATCATCGAGTCCAATTCCTGTCTTTGCACAGGACAACCCCAAAAATTACACTATGTGCCTGAGGGCCTTGTCCAAATGCTTCTTGAATTCTGTCAGCCTTGGCACCATGACTACTTTCCCAGGGAGCCTTTTCCAGTGCTCCACCACCCTCTGGATGAAGAACCTTTACCTTTATCTAACCTATAGCTCCCCTGGAGACGCAGCCTGTACAGTGTCCTTATGAAGCCTGTGGTTTGCTCTGGTTCCAAATGCCCTCACCAGCTTCTTGCTTTCCTACAGCATGACTTCTCGCTGGAAAGAAAAGTGCTTTACTGGGTCGAGGTGGCCTCTCAGCAGCAAACCTCCCAGCACTGGGTCACCTCCGAAGTCATCCCCACGGCTCCCCCGTGCTGGCTGCTGCTGGTGGACCCTGCTGACAGCTCTGGGGGTAAAGCACGGGATGGGGCGGTGCGGCGCTGCATCAGCCTGAGCGCTGCTGACCACAGCTATGGGCACACCAAGAGCAGAGCCACCGTGTCCGACACCGAGAGTGAGACCTGGTACTCGGAGGAGGAGGAGTACTCGGAGGATGATGAGTACTCTTCAACCTCCTGGGAAGAGAATGACAAAGATGAAAAGGCTTCCAGGAGGAAAAGCACTGGGAGAGGTGTGGCTCCACGTCCCAGCTTTTACCTCAACAGACCAAAAACATCACCTGGCTTCCTGGAGCCCTCGCTGGAGAACAGCAACCACAACCCAGCCAGCCCAGACCCCAGCAAGCAGAGAAGATCCATGGTGATATTTAACAACATGAAGAATGAGCTGGAAGCAGCCAGGAGGAAGCTGGCTGCTTTGGTGCATCCTTTGAACAGATCCATCATGGAAAGCAGAGAGGTGCCGGTGCCACGGCCTTTTCCCCCACGTATGAACAACAGCCGCAACATCGAGTGTGGGCCAGCCTCAGATGTGTCCCACCTGGGGACCTTGGTGCCAACTCCTCCGGCCAAGACCATGCCAATACCTCCAATCAAACGGCATAAACCCACGATGCCGGTGAGGTGTTTTCTTCTGGTAGCCCTTTGCTTGTTGCTGAGACAGGAGGGAGGTGGAGGGTGTCCAGTCTGTCAAAATGGAACCAAAATGGGACTTTGGGAGCCCATGAGAAATTGCTCACAAGGTTTCCTAGGAAGTGAAGGAAGAGGTTTTTTTTCCCAGGGTTTAAAGGCAAGCTTTCTGGGAGGATGTTTACTTGCTCTGTCCTAACCAAAACAGCACTGTTTTTCTCAACAAGCAAGGCATCTTATTTGATTTTTAATTGAAACACTTAAAAAAACCCAAGTGAAATAAGTTTTTTCTCCCTCTTTCTTCTTCATTTCTCCTCTCTAACAGGGTTTATGGGGAAATGCCCCTTACATCCATCACAGCTGCCCCAAAAGAGAAGCTGGAGCTTGAATGGAGGCAAAACCAGGCTGTTCCTGTCCCCTCTCTGCCCTGGGTCTCCCTCATTACTTGTCCCTGTGCTCACTGCCCACCTTCACTCCCTTTTACAGCTGGAAAAAGCCACTTCACCAGAGTCCTCTTGCAATAATGGCACCTTTGCTTTGGCAATGGCTGTCTGTTCTTAAAGCAGGAAAGTAGATTTCATAGACCTGCTAGAAATACAAATTATTTAATGACAGACACACTGATATGATGGAGTAAATATTGCTTTCCATCACCTGAAATCTGAATTGTGCTGTGTGTTTTAAGAGATTGAAGAGACTTGAGAGATTAAGGTGATGAATTACTGAAAACCCACAATTAAAACCATCATACAGATGAAAGGCTGGATTGTTTGCATGTAGTTTCATTAGATGTAGTGTAATTAAGGGAAGATTAAATGCCGTTGTGTGTTTGTACAGAGCCCACCCTGCTCAGCTGCTGTCACACATGCACTGTGGTGAATGCTAAAGCCTCAATCCCAGGCAAGCACAGGGATGTGCAAGGTCATTCCTGGAGATGAATTTGTAACAGAAACCTAAATCCATCTGATAAACATCATGGGCATAAACAGGGCATCAAAAGGAGTATCCTCCTGCCTGGGCTGCTGCATCACCTGTCTGTGAGCAGCGCTGCCTCTTGCTTGGCTGGTCAAGGATAAGTGTGGTGTTTATTGCTGGAGAAATGACAGGACTCCCAAAGAAAGGAAGCTGCTTTTGTTCACTTTGCCCCATGAACCCTCCTGAGTGTGGTTTTCTCTGAGCTGTATCTATAGCTGAGCCTGGATTTAATTAAGTCCAGCCTCCTTTGATGCCCAAGGGGGTTTGTTCCACGTATGGGAATTATCCTTTTCTGGAGGGAGCAAGCTTAGTGCCAGCCTTCTAGAGTATTGCTTTAGCCTAGGTTGTTTAACATCATTTCATGAGCTGGAGCAAGAAGACCATCTGCTGTTTTCTTTCTTGCAGTCCCTCAGCCCCTACTCCTGCCTCCCCCCTGCCTCCACACCTGCACGACCTCTCAGTTGCCGCCGGTCCCAGCCGGATTCGGCAGCTGACCTGCTCTCAGCGCTGAGCCAAGAGGAGCGAGATCTCATTGAGCCTGTCATAGCCTTGGGCTACCCAACGCGCAAAGCCATCCTCACGCTCCAGAAGACTGGAAAGCAAAGCTTGACTCAGGTTGGTGGAGCTGAGGCAGTGCTGTGGAAAGCTTTGGGTACAGACAAACATGATTTTCATGGAGAAAAGGATGGCTGTCTTGCTTGGGGTGGACTTCTGATGGCCTTGGGGTCCGTTGTTTGGTCTCAGATCTCAGCTGTGACAGGCTTTTCCATGAGATCACATATTCACACTTCTACTGTAAGAAAAAGGCAATGAGTTGCCCTCAGCTTTTCAGGGAGTGCTAGCAGCTGGGTAATGTTATCTGCTCAATCTGTTGTATGGAGCATGGTGTCCTTTTGAAGTACCAATTTTGCCCCCTTATATGGAAACTTTTTGCACATCATTTTTTCCCAGCTGTTGGATTCATGTAAGTATTGCCATGGCTCATCCTGTCAGAGCTGGACTATACAAATACCTTAGAGATTTGTCTGGGCCCTCTCCAGAACACAAGCTTCCCACATTGGAGCAAGCAGGGACTCCAGGCAAGCATTGTGGCTGGGTTCCAGAGCTCTTTTCCTGAGGAACCCTCTGTAATAACCTGGAGTTTATTAAAAATCATTAACATACATCCTCTTCCTACCCTGGTAGTTGAGTACATTCCAGCCCACTGTGCTGCATTCCAGCTCCCAAGGTCTCTGCTTGCTCACAGGAAGCCTTCATGGTCCAGGTAGGCTTGGAGCATCTGTGGCATGAGGGATGCTGCTGGCTCTGGCTTGGCGAGCTTGGAGCTGGATCTCCCCATCCCAGTAGAGGATTTAATAGGGTTATATTATCCAAGTAGCACTTTCAGAGAGAGAAGGGGCTTGATTGCAGCTTAACAAGAGGGATGTCCACTAGGCTGTTGTGCCAGGGAGTAGGAGCAGATACCAGGCAGAGGTGGTAGCAGGCATGGCACTGAGAAGCTGCTGTTGGGTGCCAGTCTCCTTGCTGTGCTCTGTGCTGCGTGGGCTAGCTCTTAGGCGCCTGGTCGGCACACGAAGCTGCTCTGTGGCTGAGTCATCCTGCAGCTTCAGGCTCCCTCCTGAGTCACCCTTGGCTGGGCCAGCTTCTCCAGACCCTCACTGGTGTTTCAAGCTGAGGTGGGAAGGGACGCTTTATTTCCTCAATTCATCAAGGTTCCATCGGGGCAGAGCCCAGCCCCTGTTCTTTGAGTGCAAGAGTGTCTTGTAGCAGCTGCTGTCTCAGTATGAAGGAGCACCCTACTCCCTTCTGTGTAAGCACCAGGACTCCCATTCCCTTGGAGAGGTGATGAATGCACCAAAATACAAGGTTCTGCCTTGTATCCTGTGCCTTCTTCACCAGCAGTTCCCATTTTCCCATTTATGCCCAATATAGCCACAATAAAGCTAAGATGTAACCCTTCGTGCATCTCTTACAAGTACAAAACTACCAAATTAGGCTAAACCTTCCTGGGAAATTTCAAGTCAAGTTAAAAACAAGAGCTGTGTGTGCTCTTCATTGCTTGCTGGTGTCAGACAGGGTTCCAGTGTGTGATGATGACAGCTTCAACCGTGGAGACTGATTGTAGTACCAGATGGTAGCCAAAAATTGCTTGCTTGCTTTGTGGTGTCATCTCAAACTGGCAGAGCCCACCCTGGTGGAGAAGGCTACGCTGGTGCCTTAAGGAAGCAATGCCTTCTCAGTTGTGGTGGAAGAGCTTCTTTAAAAGGCTCAAGCCAGGGGTTAGTTGCCCCAACACAGCAGACATTCATCGTCTAGAATGTCATGACCAAGGACTAAACCAAAAATGTGTCATTGCATTTTCATCAGTGATCACTGGTCAGTCAAAAGTTCATTGTTGATCCATGGAGCTCTCAATGGACATGTGAGCTGAGACATGACAGATGGCTGCAGCTGGTTAGCATCCAGCTCCTCAAATAGCTATAAACACAGTGTTCGTAGCAGGGCTTTCACACAGCTCACTGTGTCAGCCACTTCCTGGCCATGCATAGGTGGGGAGCCTCTTCCTATGGACTGTTTGGCCCCTGTGAAGTTAATAATACAGCAGAATATATGCTTAGCTGTCCTTCCAGAATGTGCTCTTGCCTCTTTCCTCCTCTAAAAGAACTTGATGTCTTTCTCCAAGCAACAGCACTTCTTCAGGGCTTCCTACAAGCCTTGCATCAGCCATCCCCACTGGTGGTGGCTCCCTAGGCCTCTCCAATGCTTGCAGAAGTTGTGTTCTCCATGCTGGCATTTGTGGCAGTGAGTTGAGCAGAGCTGTCTGCTGCAGTGCTGGCTGGAATATCTAGAGAACTCTGGAGAACCTCTGTCCCTGGAGGTTCAGCACCTGAGGGGTAGTGCCCACCAGATTTGCACATCCCTGGCCTGAACCCTGGGATGGAGAGGTGTTCACCCTGTTCCTCCACCATCAAATCAGCATTTGGATCTCTGGTGGTGGTTGCTCATGGTTTTTTCCATGCTAGTCCATAGTCTAGGTGAGTTGGTGAAATGGTTGGTGATAAGGCTTTGGTCTTCTTAAGCAGCCAATTGTTGGAGCACCTGGAGCAGGGACCTCATAGGGACAGGCCTTTCTGATGGTGGGATAGGGCCATGGAAGAGAAAAGCCACTGGAGGTGGGATTTCCTTTATGTCACTGTCCATGCTTGTCTTTCATGTGAAAAACCACATTGCTGCGTAAAACATTAAGTAGCAGCAAATGAGGGGAGAGATAAATGAGCAGGTTACTGATCTACCAAAGCCTGGAGGTCTCTCAACATGAGCAGCTCATGATGAGGTTATTGGATTGGATGTGTAGCAGATAAAATTGAGCTCTGTGGGGGTGCCTGTGCTGGAGGAACTTCTTATCTAAGTGTCATAAGGAGCCTCTTTGAGAGCTACAAGGGGAGAAGGAGCTTCAAGAGGGCAGTGGCACCTCCTTAATCCTCCCTAGTGAGTGGTGGGGCCAGTTCTGGACCCAGAGGATTAGGAGGTCATAGTAAAACTTGGTTTTGTTTAGTCTTGAGGATATATATATCAATTTTTTTAAATGATAAATATTATTGAGTTGACAACAGCACTGATCTCCTGCTGGGCTTGAGCAGGCTGCCAGGACTGTCTGTCTGGTGCCATCAGCATGGATCCCTGCTGCAACAGGGCAAGAAAATCCAGCAGTGAGCTGGGGGTTTAGTTAATAATGTCATGGGGAAAATAAAACCAGGTTACCACCACCACCTGTGATGAGTGACTGTCGGTTCTGAGTTAGTAAGCTGCTCCTTGAGGCTGACCTCTCTTAAAATCTTTACTCTGCTCTTTAGCCAAACTAGGACAACTCCACGTTTGAGGGACTTTTTGGGCCTTTTTCATACGTTTTATAGTCCTTTACTAAATCCTTCTCCTTGGCCATGGTGGTGCTGGGAAAGGTGGATGTCTATGTGCTGGTGGATCTAGGGAAGATAGGAATCAGCTTTTCCTTGGCTTTGGGGAGACCTGTGGGATGTTTCTCTTCCCCCTGCTATTGTATAGCTCATTTATTAGTGTCTCACAGTATCCCAGTATGTCAGGGGTTGGAAGGGACCTAGAAAGATCATCTAGTCCAACCCCCCTACCAGAGCAGGATCACCTAGATGAGGTCACACAGGGATGTGTCCAGGCAGCTCTGGAATGTCTCCAGACAAGGAGACTCCACAGCCTCCTGGGCAGCCTGGGCCAGTGCTCTGGCACCCTTACTGTAAAGAAGTTCTTCCTCATGTTAATATTAAACCTCCTGTGATCCAGCTCTCCCATATGTTTTTGGACAGTGAATGCTTCTCATGGTATTTAAAAGACACCGCTGGGAATAGTGCTGTCAGCACTCCAAGAACAATGAGGAAAGCCAAAAATAACTGTTTACTTTCACTAATAACAGCACAGGGGTCTCCCCTGGGGTGGGTTTTGTGCTCAGACCCTGGAGCAAACCCATGGGTGCCTGAATTCCAGCACATCAAAGGGATGCTGGGACAGCCGACGGGAGACATCTCACCGGCACAGGCTCTGCTTCACCCTGCAGCCTGGAGGCCATCACTTTGTGTCTCAGATGGGTCAGATGTTTGGTTTGCTCCTCATCCTCCCTCTGCCTTGTTCCAATTCCCACCCTGGGAGAGTGAGGCAGGGGCAAGATGTTTTCTCCCAGTGGGAGTCCTGCTGACAGACAGACCACCCTGGCTGAGCATCAGATGGGAACCAGCAGGACAGAGATGGCCCAAGTCCTCCCCATGAGCGTGTGTCCCCCGGAGGTGGCAAGGTGGGCTTGTGAATGCACTGACTTCCTGTGTCTGCAAGATTTGATTAACCCCAGTTGTCTTCTTCTGCAGTTCCTGAGCTACCTGAGTGCCTGTGACCGGCTGCTGAAGCAGGGCTATGAGGAAGGACAGGTGGAGGAGGCCATGGAAATGTTCCAGTACTCAGAGAAAAAGGTCAGAGCAGGGTAACACAGACCATCCCTTTGTGCTGCATCCTCTGGCTTGCTTTTCCCAGCAGGCTACATCCTCCTCTCCTCCTCTACCACTCCTCCTAGCAGGTCAGACCCATTGCCCTACAAGCAGTGAGCCCACGCTCCTGGCAGACCCCTGGGATAGCACCATCATAAGGACCCACCAGGCGAGACACATACTCTGTCACTCCTCTCCATCAATCCTCTCACCCCACCATGCAAGCACACTGCTCACTCAGCCCCTGCACAGGGAATTCCCCACCCCAAAGGCCACCAGCACCTGTGCTTGCTCCCAGCACCCCCTTTGCATTCACCCCTCGGGGAGAAGAACCATGGTGGTACACCGGGTGTTGGTCTCCACCATCAGTCTCCTCTGATGTAAAACTGCTTGAAGTTTGGGCTGATGGTGTTTGGTGTGATACTGACAGCACACAGGATGACTGAGCTCACCACTCCTTAGGACTGAGGCAGCAGGAGGGTGCCCAGCTCTGGGTGCCAGGCAGGGAGTTATTTAGTGAGGACACAGCTCTGGGAGATGTGGTGCTGGGGCCCAGAGCGAGCAAGGAGGAAAGCAGGACAAATTAATTCCAGCTTGCACTCAGTGCCTTTCCACAGTCTCTTTATAATGCAGGCAAACACTTGTCTGGAATTCATGTTAAACTTTATAAGGAATAAGTGAAGCTAGAGACTGGCTTTATTAAATATTTCTTGTTTTAAAAGTTGCTGTAAGGGCTCACTTTTAAATGCTGGCAGTGGCATGTGTGTCCTTGCTCTGCTGTCAGAGTGCCCTTCAGCAGTAATACAACCTGACTGGCTTGTCTGGCTGCAGCCTTGTCACCCAACACTGTTTCTGCTGCAGCTCTGTGATAATTCCATCCTTCAAGCCCACGATAACATCACTCCTTTCTCTTCCTCCTTCCTCCAGGCAGCTGAATTCTTGCGTTTGTTAGCTCAGTTTAACGATATGGGTTTCCAGCAAAATGAAATCAAAGAGGTTCTTCTGCTTTGTGGCAATCAGAGGGAGAAGGCGCTGGAAGAGCTCGTGATGAAAGCCCAGTGAGCAGCCTCCTGGACTCCAGTCACAGCTTCCCCTCTCCAGACTGGACCACCAAAGGACTCGGGTGGGTCAGCACATGCTTACCCTTCTGCTGCCCCATCCCCACCGCGAGCTGCACAGCTCACTGGACACAAAGCACCAGCTTGGTGTCTCATTTTATGGACATCCACTGTAAACACGTTTGTCACCTTACAGAGGCAAAGGCTTTGTAACAAGAGTGTTTGTCTCCACCCACCATCATCCCAGCTGGTTAGATTAGATACAGTAAGATCCAAACTGCCTTTGGCTTAGATTTTGCAGAACCCAAAAGCACAGTTGTTCTCCCTCCACCTGGGGTGATGGGTGTTGTGCTTTCAACTGCAATCACGTGTGGATTCTTACAAGATTATATAAATCAGGAGCAGGGATTGTTTTCATAAAAGCTGAAGGCTCCTGCAGAAGCTTTTAGTGATTCTTGCTTGGGAAGAGTCTCAGCTGACTTAGTCATGGTTGAAGACTGGAATTGAAATCCAGTCCAATCACATTAGCTTCTCCTTTTAAAACAGAAGCTTAAGAAAAATACACAATTCAATGAGGGTAAGGAAAGCAAACAGGCTGCCCTTGCTCAAGAAATACATAACATTTCTCCAGTGCAATGAAAATGGCCTAGGCAAGGGTGTGTGCTCAGGGAACTTCATGAACAGGGAGATGGCGAACAGCTCAGCTGCCACTTGTGCTCTGCCCACATCAGCGATATTCAGGGGATGCTTCCCTAAAGTGGAGAGACAGTTGCTCCAAAGGAGGTTTAAGCACAAGTGTCAGGATCAGAAAAAGCTGGATGGCTGCAGGGATTTTTGTGTGTAACTGGAGGATGGAGAACGGGAGATTGAGATCACCTTACGGGACGTGTCTCGGCTTGGCAGTGGAACACTGGTCAGTCTTTTCACATGAAAGTATATCATTTTCCTGTGAATTAGATACTGATGTCATTGCTTTGAATAAAGATGGTTGGAGGGGTTCTTCTGAAATGTCTTTGTGTCTTTTCCTGTGAAAGTGCCAACTGGCACAACCTAGCAGAGAAAATCCTTCCTTAGTACCAAGTTTCCATTGCATCCTCCCAAGTGATCTCCCAGTCCAATGCACTTCAATCAAGTTAAAACACTGCCTCCCTTCTCCTTCTATCCCTAGATAGGTCCCAAACCCCAGCAGGAAGGTACAACCCTCCATGACTGCCTTCATCCTCACCTGGAGGCCACAAAAAAACTTGGCATCTGTCTGTACCTAAGGATGCTCTATACCTGTTCTTCTTGAACAGCATTGAAAAGGAAAATGTGGCGCCTTGTATGGCCTAGGGCTTCTTGTGGGGAGCTCCCAGGCTGCTCTCAGAGCTCCCAGCCCTGTTTTTCCTCCTGCTTTCCCTTGGTTATACAAGCTTTTATTTTTGATACGGCCCTTATAAGGCAAGTCCATTCTACAGACAGCTTCTTGTTACGTTCTGCCTTGCCAAGATGATGTCACCTTAAAAAAGAAACTCACAAAAGGTTGAGCTGTGATTAGCTAGATCACTTTGCCTCAAACTGTGATCTTTAGCGGAGAAGGCACAGTGAAGATTGAAGGGGGAAGGAAGATAACGGTGCTGTGCTGGTGCCAGGAGTGCCCCGTGCTGAGGGCTAAATGCTGGTGGAGCAAAGCAGGTTTGCAGCGTGGTGCCCACTCCCTGTGCAAAGGCTGAGCAGCCTCTTGCTCTTGTGAGAGATTTGCTTGGTCCTGGCTCATCATTTCTTCCCCCTGCTTGCACAGGTAAGAACTGTTATCTTTTTTTTTCTTCCCTGTGCACCTAGAATTGTCTTGTGTTACTTTCTATATCATGCTCTAGATTGATAGGTGCAACAAATAACTCCTCTCTACTCAGCAGTACCTGCCAAGAGCTGCTCTTTCCCCCAACATGCTACACTTAAAAGCTTAAAACCTTTTCCATTTTGTTGGCAAGTACATAAACCCCAGAACTGTCCAAAATGCAGGATGTGAAGGTGGAGGGAGAGGTTGTATCTCATGATGGTGTTGGAGCTGGAGGGGAGAGCCTGCCAAGTTCAGCAGTCCTGGGGTTAGCCACAGGAGCCTGTCAGAAGTATTTTAGGAACAGAATTATTTTAACTTGATTTTAATGGAAAGTTGCAGCTGTTTGTTCACCTTAAGATGGTTTTAAAGCAGCGTGCTCCCACGTGCTGCTTTCACTTAGAAGACAGTGGGAAATGTTAATTGGCTTCATCTAGGGAGGGAACAAGGGTTTGACAGTGCTAACAGTCCACCCAAGGACAGTGACACTGCTGCAGCATGGTGTAGAGCTGGGTGAGGTCCACCAGTGTCCCCAGCCTCCCCCCTGTCACCATCAGCTGCTGTCCCTATCCCAGAGGTGACAGCAGGGTGGTGGCCTGGCCTGGTGGCAGAGGGCAAAAGGGGACAAGGCCCATCAAGTGGGCTTCGATCTGGACATGGACATGAGTTGGGGTTTTCATATTTGTTTTGGTTTGTGGTTGTGTTGTGTGGGGCTTTTTGTGTTTTGAAAATGCTGAGAACTTGGCGAGGGCCAGCAGCAGAGGTATTTGAGGCATCCCAGCTGGTATTCCCTTCCGCTCCATCTCAGCCAGGATGGCACAGGCTAAGCCCAGAGCCTACCCCATGGATGGGAACCAGCTGAACCAGAGCCTGGATTTGCTGCTGTCCTGGTCCCCATGGATCTCCCAGCAGTGCTGTGGTCACAAATAGGAGCTCTGTGTTCTCCAACTGTCCTCAGAGCTGGTTGAGGGCTAGCAACCTTCAGTACCAGGGGTGGTATCTCATGAGATCAGCTCATCTAGTTACAGAGCTCTGCTGGTGGAGAAGACCTCTGCAAGCCTGGTGTCATTGAGCAATGGCGTTGTGTTCTCCTCTCCTTCCCTTTATGCATCCTCTGTATTTTCAAGGTCTACCATGTCCTAAGAAGACCCTGTCTAGTCTCAAATGAGCTTCTGATGAGTGCCAGCACTTGCCACCCCATTGGCTCTGTGGCTTGGCCGACAAGCCTGGAGGAGGCTGATGCACTTCAGGGGGTGACAGATGGTTCCCAGATCCCAGAAACACCTCAGTGCATTAAGCACCCAATGCCCAGGAGATGCTTTCCTTCACCCCACCCCATGTTCCCTCCTCCTCCCAGGACCCTGCTGTGGCCGGGTCCAGCAGTGGAGGTCTCCCTGGGGAGCATGGGGCTGTGTGGGAACCACACACCCACGTGTGACTCTGAAAAGGAGCTGCAGCTGAAAAAGCATTCAGTGGGCAGGAGCCAGCCTTGATGCGGATCCCCTTAGGAGGTATTTTCCTTCAAAAGCGGAGGAAAAATCACCAAACCCAAGAGTAGTTAAAAGCACAGAGGTTTTTATAGCTTTCCTTTTAATTCCAGCATATAATGAATGATTTCCCATCAGAGCAGAGAGGAGGTGGGATGCTGACACCTGCTGAGTGCAGTCAGAATAAATAAGCCCCATATTTGTGTCTCTCTGGTATCTGTCCTCTGCAGAAGGCACAGAGCCCTGCTAGGACTTTGCACACAGCCCATGCAGTGCAGGCAGAGGTAGACAGCAGCTGCCTGCAGCCCCTTTCCCTCTGGCAGGGTCTAGTGTCACCTCCAAGGTCCAACAGGACATGTCTGTGGACAGGAACATGGCTCCACAGAGGAGGAGATGAGCCCAGGGGAGCAGTGGATGCAGAACCAAGGCCATGTGCAAGGAGAGCATCCCGACCATGGGATGGGAGGTCACCTACGTCGCGATGTTGTGGTCACGCCTCGGCAGCCGCAGGAGGAAGGTCTGCAGGGAGCCGCTGCGTGGGAAGCCTGCCCGCTCCTTCTTGAACCTCCAGGCCTCCTCTTCCACAGAGTAGAGGAGCGTCAGCATCTTGTTGACCGTGTAGACAGTGTCACCCCGGATGATGGCGGTGAAGAGGGCTCCTTTGCTGTTCAGGAACTGCCCAGGCAGGGCTGTCCACTGCCGCGATGTCAGGTTGAAGCAGTCGATGACGCAGCGCAAGAAGTCATCCGAGGGGCCGTTGCGCATGACGTAGAGGTTGTCCCGATGGGCTACCATGCAGTGCCCATAGCTCTGGTGCCGCTTCAGCTCGGTGACAGGAAGCCACATGTCTTGCTGGGTTTCGTACTCGTAGATGACAGTGGTGTCCAGTGGCTTCCACAAGCAAACGAAGATCTGCCCCAAGGCTTGGGCACAGGGTGCCGCTGTGCTTGGCTGCGGCAGGTCAGAGACGAAGGTCCAGGTGTTGGAGGCCAGATCGTACCTCTCCACAGATGACAGTGAGATCTTCTCATACTCCCCACCGATGGCATACAGGTAGCCCTCATGGCCCACCAGCCTGACATCGTAGCGCAGCTGGTGAGGGCTGGGGAACTCGCTCCAGGTGTTGGCATCAGCATCGTAGCAGAAGCTCCTCTCCACCACCTGCTTGCTGGCCCCGTAGACCCCACCCACAATGTAGATCTTATTATCCATGGTCGCCATGCCGGCTAGGAACGTACTGGCACTCAGTGGCAGGCAGGAGAGGGTCCTCCATGTGTTGGTCTCCTCATCCAGGTAGCAGATGGTCCTGGAGAGGTCCTCCAGGAACTCAAAGGTGGGTGTGTGGGCTCCTACTGCCACGAAGGTGCTGGGCAGGAGGGTCTCTACATAGGCCAGCAAGTCATCGGAGAGGCAGTCCAGGTACTCCTCCAGCTCAGTGTAGCTGTCCCTGATGTAGAGGGCAGCACAGTAGAAGAGGTCCAAAAGCCCAAATATAGCGGCGGCTTGGTACAGCAGGATGCAGTTGTCGGAGTTGATGGAGTTGATCAGGTACTTGGCCAAGGGCTTCACCTGCAGGAAGGCAGCACACTCGACTGCCTGGAAGGTCTCCTCGCNGAGGGTCTCTACATAGGCCAGCAAGTCATCGGAGAGGCAGTCCAGGTACTCCTCCAGCTCAGTGTAGCTGTCCCTGATGTAGAGGGCAGCACAGTAGAAGAGGTCCAAAAGCCCAAATATAGCGGCGGCTTGGTACAGCAGGATGCAATTGATGGAGTTGATCAGGTACTTGGCCAAGGGCTTCACCTGCAGGAAGGCAGCACACTCAACTGCCTGGAAGTTCTCCTCGCTGCTGAGGATGGGCCTCTCACCCGCCAGCATCCGCAGCATGACGAGGAACCCGGCTGCACTCAGCTCCCCCAGCCCCATCTCCTCCTGCGTGCTCTCCTTCATGCCCATGGGAGGACAACACCTTTGGGTGGCTGGGAAGAGCATGATGCTGCATTATTATTTCTTTTTCCCCTAAAAAATGTGGTTTATGGCCAAAGGGAGGTAACTGATGTCAGCAAACCTCAGTGCTGTCCAGCCTGACCGTGGGAAAGGAGCTTTGCTACCCCGTGTGTGGCCACAGGCAGAGGCAGACCTTTAGGGGCCATTCCTTTTGTGACCTTCCCTGCTGGCTTGGAGCAACCTGGGCACCATCCATCCAAGGAGCCATAAAACAGCCTGTGTTTCATCTGGGGATTCCATGGTGAGGGAAACGAAGTGCAGCAACTCCGAAGTCCTTTTTGGCCACAGAACTCATCCTACCCCCTNGAGCGGAAGAGGGCACGGAAGTACTCACTGCTCTCCACCAGCAAGGCCTTCTCTACCCAGAACGACTGCTCCTCCACCCAGATACGTACCCGCTCGGGGGGCTGTGCCTGGGAGCCTTCCTCCTCCGGAGTCATCCTTGACAGGGGACTTAGCAGCTCTCAGAGGGTGAGGGGCAGTACCCAATGTTCCTCTGTGCTGTGCCTCTGCACAGCTCCTCCTGCCTCCAGCACCCTTTGATGCCTTTGCTGAGCTGCCTGGCAGTCGCCACGCTGCTGCCTTGGAATATAAATACCTTCAGCTAAAGATAGCTGAGCTTGTGACCGAGGCCCTTCAAAGGCATCCACCGAGCTCAGCTGCCCACCCAAAACACAGGCAGGGCTCCAAGTCATGGCAGCAATGCCCAGCTCCATCCCAGCTCATCCCATGGAGGATGGCTGGTGGCCACCCCAGAATTTGCTCTCCTTACTTCTCAGGCATTTTTCTTGGGATGCCCTAAAGGGATGGTTCCTGCCCTGGGGAGGACAACACCTTTGTATGGCTAGGAAGAGCTGCTCTGGCCACAGGGCTCACCCCACTCCCCATAACAACTGGCTGCAGGCAGAGACAACCCTGCTGTGAATCACACAGAGGTTGATGGTGAAGAAAAGTCTTATTGGTGGCACATCACTCGTTAGTGGGCTATCACAGCTTCTTCTGGCTAGAAATCCCATTTCACCTCAGCCACAGGGCACAGAGGAAGGACAGCAACAGGGTGGCTGCTCCCCAAGTCTCCCATTCACCACCTCCAACCAGTGTTTAGTTTGGGTGCATAATTTCACACAAGCAGCTCACCCTGTTGAAGGTGTATTGTTTCCTCCCTCCTTAGCCCCTCATGCCAGCAGACAGGAGCTCCCAGGGCATTGCCCCAGCATTGTGGCCTCAGCAGGTTCCCCCAAAATCTCAGTGTAGGGGAGAAGGTGAGAGCTGTGCTCTTGTGTTACTGCCACTGATCCTTATGTGATCAGTGCTAACCCAGTTGAGCTCTAAGTGCTTTAAAGCATCCCTGACCCCAGAGTCCAAAGGGAGCTGGAGGCTGAGGGTCCCCAGAGGGGCTCTGCTTCCCACAGGGGAGTGATCCTCACCCTCCCCAGACTTCCATACTCCCAAACTATTTTGGGAGGGTTTAAAAATACCCTGCCTGCATTAACGGGCAATAATCCCAATGGTGCAGCAGCCTCACATGGCCACAGAGCAGCCTTTACCCCCCAGCCCTGGCTGCAGCCCCCCAGAGAAACCCCTCGGGGCCAGCCCAGGGGCCACATCCTGCAGTCCCGGGTGCTGAGCCCCATCCCAAATGGCTGTGATTGCCATGACAACGCTGACTTCAGCCTCTGCCACCTCCTCTGGCTGGGAGTGTGCTGGGTGCTGGCTGACGGCTCGGTGCAGGCAGTGGTGAGTACTCCCCTTTGCCCCTTGGGCTCGCACTTTTGGGGGGAAACAGGGTGCTTTTCCCCACTCCTCTGCCAACAGCAGAAGGTGTCTATGCTTCAATGGATCCAAAGGAGCCAGGCGAGTGGTGTGCAGGGAGTTGTGCTATCAGCATGGCTCCCGGGAGCTGCTCCTGCCTGTGGAAGGTGTAATGAGTGTGCCGGTCTAAGCCAGGGCAGCAGGGGCCGGCTTGGCTGGCTGGGGATACAGTCAGGTGCTGGGGACATGGCTTGCTGCTGGGGGACATGAGGTAGTGGGGCATGTGGTGAGGTGCTGGAGTGTTCAACAAGGTGCTGGAGGACACGGCTAAATGCTGTGGGACATGGTGAGGTGCCAGGATTTGGTAAGGAACTGGAGGACATGGTGAGGTGCCAGGGCACAGCGAGGAGCCAGAGGATGTGGTGAGGTGCTGGGAGACATGGCAAGTTGCTGGTGGACACAGAGCAGTGCCAGGACACGGCAAGGAGCCAGGGGACATGGTAAGGTGCTGTGGGGCTCAGCGAGGTGCCAGGACACAGTGAGATGCTGGAGGACACGGCGAGGTGCTGAGATCTCAGCAAGGTAACAGACAAGCCAAAGTGCCAGTGACATGGCGAGGTGGCTGCCGAGCAGAGACACGGTGGGTTTCAGCGCTGGGGCTCTCTTGCTCAAAGCCCCGGGAGCTCGGGGGGCCAGGGTGTGATGTCCTCAGGGTGACCAGGGCAGCGTGTCCAGCCCGGCCCTGGCGCGGCAGCTTTCCTTACAAGGAGTTTGGCTGGAGCCCGAGCGGTGGGAGCGCGCTCGCCTCTGCCTGCCTCATTCATCGGCAGTCTCAGCGCTGCAGGGACCGTTGCTCCTCCGGCTTCAGCCCCCCACGCTGAGCCCTGCATCTCCTCCGACAGCGGGTTCAAAGGTGGGAGGCTGCGTTTCTCCTTCTGGGGTGCAAAGGGTGGGCAGAGGGGTGGGGGTGTGTATGTGTCCCTATCTTTGCTTGGGTGGGGTCAGCACGGGTTGGTGATTGTGACCGCGCTGGCTCCGGGATGTGGATGGAGGAGAGTGGATCCCCCTCCGAGGTGCCACTGAACACTGAGTTCCCCTCTGCTGGGGCACTCCATGAGCCAGACAGCGAGAGGATCCCCGTCGGGATTGGTGACCCACGTCCCCCCCCTCTCTCTCCCGTAGGACCGAGGATGTCCTCGATGTTCGGCAAACCCCGAGCCGGTGGCGAGCGGCAGCCCCAGAGCCCCCTCGCCGAGTGCAACGTGGCCATCCTGGGGTGCCGAGGGGCTGGCAAGTCAGGTGAGATGGGTGCTGCGATGCCACAGGGATGGCTGGGCATTTTGGGGTGTGCTGGGGTGCTGGTGCCGTGGGAAGACACCCACCTCACCCTCCTCCTTCACCTTCTGCAGCTCTGACCGTGAAGTTTCTAACCAAGAGGTTCATAAGCGAATATGATCCAAACTTGGGTAAGACACTTTCTTCCTGGGTGCTTCCCCTTTGGTTGTCCCCCATGAGCTCCCACAGAGCATCCTTCCCCTTTCCTGCTTTTCCCATGAATATTGTATTTAAACTTGAAAAAAGAGTCAACCACCCAAAATTACAGAAAAAACAACAGAAGGGCTGGATGTGACCCAAACCCTCCTGTCAAAACAGAGGTGAAAACAGTGCTCTCTCCATGGGCATGTCACATCCCACAGGGGAACATTGGCTCCTTGCACCACCACAGAGAAGCCGAGAGCTGAATTACTGGGGGTCCCTGGGGAGCAGCCTGTGCTTCCTGCTTGCTCCTGGGGCTGGGGGGCAGGGGAAGGGCTGGGGCAGCAAGGGGGTGGTCCCAAGGGCTGTGCTTTGCACTGAGCAGTTCTGGACATCTTTTGTTTTTTCCACTTGTTTGAGTAATTAATAACTATTTTCCTAGGCTTGACTCCAGGGCACAGGGAAGAACTGTAAATGATTTATCGGGGACATTAGGGAGATATGGATCATATCCAGGAACCAACTCCACCCCCTAATAACTCAGCAACTCTTAGGAAAGAAGGATAAATCCTTTCCTCCTCAGATCTTTTTTGGGGACTGTGGTTTCATCTTCCCACATCAAAACCTTTCTGAAATGCATCCTTTAGGACTCGGCTGGGAGAAGGCATCTTTCTCCTGGGGGAAGAGCTCAGCAGCTCTCCCTGCCAGTCCTCCTTCCAAAAGAGAAGAGTGCTCCTTTTGCTTGATTTATTGGGAAACAGCCCTGGGGTCAACCCCCAGCTCACTTCATCTTGCCAGGTCATGGCATTTAGATAAGGGCTGAGTCCTGGGTGCAGCGATGGCCGTGCTGGCCTCCATCTCCTCCCCACTTCTCCCGTGGGAGCCCACACTTGTGGTATGAAGGCAGAAATAACTACTCCCAGACAGCCTTGCACAACAGCATCACCACCAGCACCTCCCAAATAATGTTGGAGTCAGATGAGAGGTGTTGGTGGAGGATGCTCCTCATCAGGGGCTAAGAGTTTTCTACAGTGTCCCAAGCACCCAGGGCTTTGTTTGGCTTTGCAGAAGGTGAGACACTCCAGCCCATCCTCACAAGCACCTTTCTCCTTGCAGAGGACACCTACACTTCAGAGGAGCTGGTGGACCAGCAGCCTGTGCTGCTGAAGGTGATGGATACTGCTGACCAGGTGAGGCACTGGGGCACCTCTGGTGCCCAACACCCAGCATGACATGGCTGGAGCGTGGCTGGAGGAGGGCTCAGCTGCTCTTCTCACCCCCAGGATGGCCCCGGGAACTGCGAGCGTTACCTGCGCTGGGCTAGTGCCTTCCTCGTTGTCTACAGCATCGATGATAGGAAGAGCTTTGAGGGCTGCCAGCGCTACCTGGACCTCCTCACCCTGCACACCAGGGGCTGCCACCACCACTGCCCTGTGCTCCTGCTGGGCAACAAGCTGGATATGGACCAGTACAGGTATTGGATGTGGGGCAAGGCTGGCTTTTCCCAGTGGGGGCAAGCTCACAGGTCTCCTCCATCTCTCCAGCTGAGATGCAAACCCCATATCTAATTTTTCTGGTGGTTATTTCCACCTCCATCAGTACTTGCCACATCCTCCCACATCTCTGAGGTTCCTGCTCTGCTTCCTGGGGGAGGATGTGCTTATTTTGAAGCCACTGGTATTTTCTGTGGGATGGTTTTGGGCTGTGTGTTAAGGCACCATCCCTGGGCAGGACTTGTGCCTGCTCCAGCTCCTCTCTCCCTTCTGGATGTGCCCTTTTCCTGGAGCCCTTTCTTGCCTTGTCCCTGCTGCCAGGACTGGATGTCCCTGGTGTGTTTTTCTGGCCTTTTGTGCCGCTCTGAGGCTGTGCTGAGTGTTGGTCCCACGGGTCCTTGAGTCACATCCGTTGCTGAACCCCCTCCATGTTCCCAGCTTCTGGCAGGAGGCTTCCCCTTCCCCACAGTGAGGACCTCCCCCATCTGCTTCCCAGCATGATGCCATCGCTTCCAGCCCTCTGTGTCCCTGGCACAGGTCCCTGCTAGGCTCACCTAAGATGGGAGATTACATGATTCCCCAGGGACCAACACAGCCTATTACTGCAGGAAAGGCACAACTATTTTGGAACCATGTCCCCTGCTTGTCCCAGGAGTAGGGACAAGCTGATGTTGCCCTGGGAAGCAGGCAGAGGGTGTGAGCTGCCCCTTACCTGCATCCCAAAGGGATGCTGCACCCATCCCCTTCGCTCTCGCCAGGCAGGTGCCCGCAGCTGAAGGGATGTCACTGGCGAGCAGGTTTGGGTGCCTCTTCTACGAGGTGTCAGCCTGCCAGGACTTCGGGAGGGTGCAGCACGTGTTCCACGAGGCCGTGCGGGAGGTGCGGCGCCAGGCAGAGCAGAGCCTGCCCCCGCGGCCTCTCTTCATCAGCGAGGAGAGGCCCTGCCCGCCGCTGGCCACACCACTGCCTCTGCCTGCCCGCCACGGCCTGGCCAGCTGCACCTTCAACACCCTCTCCACCGTCAGCTACAAGGAGATCCCCTCAGTGGCCCAGGCCAAGTTGGTCACCGTCAAGTCCTCGCGAGCTCAGAGCAAGAGGAAAGCTCCCACGCTCACCTTGCTGAAAGGCTTCAAGATATTTTAGGCTGTGTCCCTGCAGACTGTGGAAGGGGCGGTGAGAGACCTCCGTCCCCATGGCTCTGGGGCTCAGACATCTGTGAAGGACTCACGGGGACCACAGTGGCTGGTGGCTCTGCTCTCTGAACTGGGGCAAAGCCTACTGTGGCAATTTGGCAAGCAGACAGGATGCCAGGAGTCCAAAATGGGCTGTGGCATCGCTCTGCCTGCCGCTGTCCTAGCTCTCATCCCCTGCCATGGTGTTTGCATCCTGCCCTGCCACGGGCACCAGGGGACAGCCTGGCTTTCCTTCAGGATACAGGCAGTTCCCAGAGCAGCTGGAGCTGTGGGCATCACCAGGAGGATGAGGGCTGTCCCCAGGGTCCCTCAGGCCAGCTGGGACTCCTGGCACACAGCAATGGGACCATGGGAAGGGGAATTCCTCATTAATCAAGCAGGGAGACAGCGTCTCATTCGTCTCATGGGTCTCTGACCAAGCAATAAGCAGGAGGAATATTTTTATTGCTTTGAATCTGAACAAGGAAGGTGCAGATAATGTTCCAGCCTCAGGGTGTCCTGAAACTGATTCCCATGCGTGGAAGTAAGTCATACCAATACAGCTGGTTTTAAGTAGATTTTTACACTGTACTGTTCCTTTTCAAAGGCTTTGCAAGGAGAGATGCTTCACTGAGGAGGACATGCTCTGCTTAGCCTTTGTTTAAAAGACTGATGTACTTCCAAAACCATCTTCAATTATTTCATGGCTTCTATGTGTGCCCAGTGAAGGGCATGAAGTAAATCCTAAAGCAGACCAGGCTCTACCTGTGCCCAGGGCCAAGGGCTGCACCTTCAGTTCTGTTTGCTGTATCGAGTTAAATGTTCTGCTTCTCCCTGGAGTTGCAGAGTGGAACAGCCTCGTGTATATTTGTACATATATACATCTATATATATGACCTTACTGATGGAGAGAGAGATTCAATATGGCATTTTGACCAACCACTTTGGAAAATATTTTAATAAAGGCAATTTCTGAAAAGACCAAAAGTGCTTCTGCCTCAGCCTGGCTGTTCTCCTGGTGGGATGTGAGGGTGTGTTCCCTGGCTGACTGCAGGAAAAGCCTCTGGTATCCCACCTCCCACTCCTGCTCAGCTCCTACTTGATTGCTGTGGGGGCAGGTAGCACCAGAGGAAGGAGACAAAGTTGGTGTGGGAGAGAAGGCTGCAGGCAGCCAAGAGCAGTAGGCAAGGAGCAGCCAGCTGGGAGCTGAACTGGGCAAGGCACAGCTTTGCCTTGAGTCCAGAGCCATGTCTGCAGGTGCAGCTCTGCCACTTGCTTTTTTAATTCTCTTTCCTCAAGCTAAACTGCTTTTGTAAACTTCCACCACTATGAATGGACATTGTGATCCATTCCTCAGGGCCTAAATGGTTTGGCTTCAGCTGCTGTTACATGGCATCCTCAGACCTCTCTGTGTACAGAGATGTGATGGTTCCATCCTTCCACTGGACCAACACCTCTCCCGATCTCTGATCCTGGGGCAGTGGCTCCTGCTTCCCTGGTTCAGCTGAGCTGTTTTCCTGCTGCACAGGCATCATTGCTTGCTTGGCTTCCAGCTCAGCCTCCTGCTGTGGAGTTTGTGCCACTGCTTGTTGCTTCTGGAGCTTCCTTTTCCTGCAGGGAAGGCACAAAAAGGAAATGTCAAGTGGAGCAGCAAGCCTAGCCTGCACCTGGGGGCAAGTGTCTACCCCTGGGGATGGTGACATCCACCTCCTCACACCTTGGCTTCAGGAACATGTTAGCTGCTTCTGAGCAAACCCTGACAGCTGTACTGTGTCATGTCAGAGGTCTGAGCTGTTGGAGCAGACACAGCCATGGGGTTTGTTCTCAGAGAACACCCAGCACAGCACCACATGGGCCAAAGCCAGCCAGGGACAGCCAGCAAGAGCATGGCAGGCTGGGAACACTAGCTCTTTTGCTCTCATTTTAAGATGAAAGCTCTGACCTAGGTGTAAGTTTCCCTGCTGTAGAAAACAGCAGGTTGCTCCTCAGCTGCAGCACTACAGCCCAGGGGAGTGTGGTGGGTACAGATGAGGAAAAGCCTCAGAGTCGTGCTGCAGAGCCCTGGTACTTACAGGACAGCATCTCACACCACACCTTTAACACCACTGGCTGGGCAGAGCTGCTGCAGATGCTTTACTAGGCAGGATTCAGGGCCTGGAGAAGTGAAGTTGCTCATTCCAAGTGACCCACTAGGGGAGCAGGAAGCCAGACAAAATTTTGCAATGAAGCACAGTTCAAAGGAAGTTTGTCTTTGCTCTGCTCCCAACACTCAGGGCTTGTCCTGCCCTGCCCAAGCCACATGTCTGTCTGCCAGGGGGGTTCCAGCACACCTCCCCACACCAAAACACCCTCACATTTTCCTGACTCACCTGTTCCGTGAAATGTTAATGCCTAGAAGGAGAAGCCCCAAAATCAAAGCCAAGAAGGAAAATGCAAGGATGGAGTAATTCCATGTTGATGCTGGGGGGAAGCACAGAGAGGCAGTGTTAGTATACACAGAGTGGTGTCACCTGCAGGAGCCCAGCCAGGTGTTTTCCAGGGATACCCAAGCTCAGAGTGCCACAGCTTGGCTGCAGGGTGAGGACAGAGGTGCTGGGGTCTAGCTCAGCACCCAGAGATCTCAGACACCAGATCCACATCCCATTTTGGAGGATTGCATTCATCATGCAATTCCCTCCCCCTGTGAAGGAGACTTGCACAACTGCTTTCCCCCGCTCACGTTGTCTCACTCACAGTGACCACATCAGCCACCTGTGGCTTTTCTCATTGCCTGAGAGCTGTGAGTGGCCATGCCTGAGAGTGGGAGCAAGGCTAAGAGCTGTGGCATCCCACCATGAGTACTACTCAAAGGTCCTGCTCTGCTCTGCAGCCTTTCTGGCCACTGCTGCACTCAGGCAGGGAGATGTTGCCTCCAAACACTGCTTGGGCTGTTCAGCATGGACGGCAGCAGATGCTCCATCCTTGATTTTTGTTGCTTTGAAGTTGATCCTCAGGGCACTGACCTGCTCATATCAATCTGCTCCCTCTACCCTGCCAAAATCACTGGATATCCCAGACCTTTGCTCTCTTGGCAGGCTATGGCTGGAAGGAGGCTGAACCTCTCTCTCCAGCAGGACTGTCTCAGAAAAGCCTCATGCCTTTCTTCACCCACAGCCTGCTTCTTCTGGAGGTGAGACTGAGGGTTAATGCATCTGGGGTAAATCCCTTCCCTTGGGCACCTGCATTAGGCAGGAAGGTCAACAGTCATGGACTGTGCACCTCTACTTCAACTCTCAACCCAGGAATGTTGGTGGCACTTACGATCTTCTCTGCGGAAGAACCAGAGCAGCTCCTCCAGCTCTGCTTGCTCCATACCCAGTGCTGCTGTGTGCTCATACCCTTGTGTGCTGCTGAGGGCTGCAGGGAAGTACTTGTGTTGCTCTGCCTTGGCTGTGGAGGGAAAGAGCAGAAAGATGCAGTGGCTGTTCACTGCAGTACTGCTGGCTGGAGACAGCCAGCCCCTTGGGGCCCAGCGCGGCTCCGAGCAGGCAGCACACAGTTGTGAGGGCACAGCAAGGAGAAGTGGAGAGGGTTTCTGGCTCACACTGCAGGGTTGGAAAGACCTCAGGATGCTCCCTGTGCCTTTCCACGTTCCCCAGCAGTGGCAGTGGGTGTAGCAGTGGTTCTCCCACGGGCAGCACTTACCTGCTTTCTCCTCGCACACACTCCTGTCTGCCACATCCTGCCATTGGGCCTTGAGGCCTCTCCCGTTACTGAGAGTGACTCCTTTCCTGCTGGCCACCAGGTAGCCCTGGCTGCTGCCCAGAGGGGAGAGCAGGGAATTGGAGCAGTCCCAGCTGGTGGAGCCTGTGGTGCCACAGGGATGTGTGTGCACACTGTCAGCTCCCACTGCAGAGAGACAGCTCTGCGTGCCGTGATTCACCAAAGAATCTCCTTGCCAAGACCAGTGCTGCAATTCTGACTCTGGATTACAGTCTTCCAGTAACAATTTCCCATTCATCTGACTGGCTTGTAAACACAACTGGAATCTGGCATTTTTCATCAGGAAAGCTTCAGTGTCTGCAAAGAAACCAGCAGATGAGTGTGGCCAACCTCTGAGCACAGGACACACCCCCCCAGAGTGGATAGGGCACGTGGGAATGAAAGCTGGCTCTGGAGCTGGGAAATCAGTGTAGGGCAAAAGGCATTCAAGAGGCAAACTGCTGTTCCCTGGAGATGGTGAATGACTCTCCTAGGCTTGAGCTCTGCCCACAGCATTAGCAGCCTGGCCCATGCTTAGCCCTTTCTTGCTGTTCCTAGGAGGTGGGAGGCTGCTCTCCTGGGTTGTTCCAAGAAGCAGAGGATGCTCAGACCCTTTGGTGAGCCTAATTCCTGGCTTCTGCTTTCCCTCTGGAGACAGACACCCTGATGTCCTGCTCCAGCTGGGTGGACTAGGAACTGTACATCCACCTTCTGTGAATGTGCCTTGCAGACAACATCTTGTAACCCCTGCTGAGCCTGGTGTGGGTTAGAGCCTGTGAAGATTCACAGCCTCAGGATGTGTGACCTACTTCACCCACACTGTTATCCCCTAAGCCAAGACTCTACCTTGCAGCAGGAAAAATGAGATTATCCAGAAGAATGTCATATTTGTATGTGCAGCTGTGATGGATCACACCTTCACTGCTGTTTCTTCTGTGCATAGATGCCTGGAAAAGAGTGAGATGAGAGATGAGGGATAACATCACAGGTGTGCTGTTTGTTTCTCTGACATGCTGCAGACATCTTGAGAGTCACTGAGAGGAAAGGAGAGTTGGGTCTATGTCCTGGTTTGGCAGGGACAAGGTTCCAGGCCAGCCATGGGCTGCAGGCCTTAGCAGTTTGGAGTCAGCCAGGGCAACTGAGCTGAGTTGGCTACAGGTGTGTCCTAGACCCCAAACATCATACTCAGTATATAAAGGGGGAAGTTTGCTGAGATAGGGGATTTTTTTGCTGACTCTGTTTCTCTTTCTTTGCCTGAAAACTGCCTTCCTGTTTCTTGTGACCACTGTCCATTGGCTGGGCTGAGTATGATTTGATATACTTTAGATTGGTGTTGCTATCAGCTTTGCTGTTTTCATTTCAGCCTATGGGTCTCCTCTCCTTTTCCCGCTCTGCTCTGCTGGGGAGAGGTCACTGGGGAACAACTGCTATAGTTCAGCCCCAGGTATGGGCCAAACATAGCCTAGCACAGGATCTGCTGCCTGGGGTTGGTCTCTTGCCTAGGTGACCCTGTGCAGGTGCAGGTTTGGCTGCTGTGAGCCAGCCCTTTGCCAGCTAACCTCAGTGCTTCCCTCCTTGTTCCTTTGCCATGATTCTTAGGATACCCACACTTTGTGGAAAGTGACTACCTGCTGCCAGCCAATGGATGGCAGAATCATGGAATCATTTGGGTTGGAAGGGACCTCTGGAGGTGACCTAGTCCAACCCCCCTGCAGTGGGCAGGGACATCCCCAACTAGAGCAGGTTGCCCAGAGTATAAGAGAATAAGGGTGTGCAGATGAGGAACTAGAGGGCTTGGATCTGAGAGGAGGAAAAGCCAGCTTGCCATTGAGGCAAAGGTATCTCCCACCCTTCTGGGAAACAGAAAGCTCTTCCTTGACCTTTAATCCATCATTCGTCAGTGGCATCCATCCAGCCTTTATGGCTGCTTGTCCCACTCTGTTCCTCAGCCTCCTTTGGAGGGACCTGACCAGAGCAGAGAGCTCCCATCTGTCCCCTCTGAGTTTGAGATGTTTAGGTGGCTCTCCCCACCTCACTGGCCTCCTCTGAGCCATCAGCTGCTCCCAGGTGAGTGACACCATAGCACAGGAGTCCCTCAGACAGGCTGGCCCCACAGGCCATTCATTATTAGATGAAGACTCAGACTTTTATGATACTCTTCACTTTTCCCCACCCTTCAAGTGTGGCCTGGCTGTGTCTGAAGCTGTTCCCTGGCAGGCAGTGCCTCAGGAGCAGGTTCCCCTGTGCTAGGTGTGACGACAGAGCTGCTGCTGACTCCTCAGGGAAGCATTTGTCCTCTGGGTTAGAGACCTAACGATTGCTACTATTTTTCCTCCCCTTCTCAATATCTTCACAATTCAAAGTTCACGTTTTATAGCCAAGCAGGCATGCAGGCTTGTTCCCTGCTGCCAGAAAACCACCTGATAGCAATTCTTGGAGGACAGGACTCTCAAACACATGGTCCACTTTGACTCTCTGCTTCAGAAAATAGGGGTGAAGCTGCTCCCTGCAGTTAGCTATGCCCATTACCTTACCACCCAGGGAAGCTTTAGCTTATTCAGATGGATCCCTCCACAGAAAGGAGGAAATTGCCTTGGTGCCAATGAAATCAAGTTACAATTCTGCTACACCCTAATAAGAATTGCCCCTTGAATGTGTGAAATCTTGCTGTGCAAAGCTTCTGTCTAATGATTTGCTTGGACAGGAATATTTGACATGTATGTTGCTGATTTTCTCCTAAGGTGTTTCATAACTTGTAGGCCACCACCTGGAGTCCACCCTGAAGCTGCCATGCCCAGCAGGAATGCAAGAAAGCTGCTAAAAGGACTTCACTACTTCAAAATGTCTCAGCATCAGCTGCAGTCTCCTCTAGACATGGGCTGGAACATCTCAGATACAACACAGTAGCAGAATAGACATGGGCTGGAACATCTCAGATACAACACAGTAGCTGGAACATCTCAGATACAACACAGTGGCAGAATGGATATATACCATGTGTTAATAGGAAATTTAGGTGAAAGATTTTAAGGGAAATCTCCATTATTTTAAAGGTGTTTCACATCTACCTTAAAGTCACCAAACTAGTTTGGAAGTTTCATTCATCAAAGTGTTCTCAGGTCAGTGTTTCTACCCCAGTAGGATCCAGAACACTGCCTGCAACACCAGTTTCTCCAGTAAGGAAACACTGAGCTCCACAGCTGGGCTGGACACGCTCTGAAGAGTTTAGATCTTTCAGCCTCAAAGAGAGATTTTAAAGCCATCTGCTCCAGCTTTCTCTGCCCAGCTGCTCTGCCCTGCTGCCCACATCCTAGCATGGCTGAGCACTGCTCCACCAGCCAAGCTGAGAGCATTGGCTGATGCCCTCACAGAATGTCAGGGGTTGGAAGGGCCCTAGAAAGATCATCTAGTGCAAGCCCCCTGCCAGAGCAGGAGCACCTAGACCAGCTCACACAGCAATGTGTCCAGGCAGCTCTGCAATGGCTCCAGACAAGGAGACTCCACAGCCTCCTGGGCAGCCTGGGCCAGTGCTCTGGCACCTGCACTGCAAACAAGTTTNATGTCTCTAGCCTGTCCAGGTCACTCTGGATGGCAGCACAGCTCCTGGTGTGCCAGCCACTGCTCCAAGCTTGGGATCATCTGCAAACTTGCTGAGGGAACACTCTCCCCCTTCATCCAGATCACTGATGAATATATTGAACAGTCCTGGACCCAGCACTGACCCCTGGGGCACACCACTAGTCACAGGTCTCCAGTTAGACTCTGCTCCACTGACCACAACTCTCTGGGCTCTGTCCTTCAGCCAGTTCCCAATCCATCTCACAGCACAGTCTCCCAATCCATACTTCTGAAGTTTGGCAATGAGGATACCATGGGAGACAGTATCAAAAGCTTTGCTAAAGTCACTGTTGCTCCTCTGCCCATGTGTGTCAGCAGTCACTCTGGCTGCTGCTGGATGGGGATGAGCCCTTAAACCCTAGCCTTTGACAACTCTAAGCTGTGGACTTTGGTCTTCCAGCCCTCTGAAGACAACCCAAGCCCTTTCTGAGGTGGCTTCCCAGCTTGGGTACAGCACAATAAGTTCAAATGAGAGAAAGCTCATTCGTTTTATGTTTGTGTGGAAGGGGATAGAAAGAACAAAGAGGCCAGCACCTCTCAAGACAACATTTTATCTGTGTCATTTTGAGTTTATATTTACACCTGAATAACACTGTGATTTTGCAAATGGAATTTTCCCATCCAAAGCTGCAAAATGTACCTGCTGTGTGTACTTCAGGAACAAAGAGTCTCTCACCAATGCTGTCCCAAATCCTCCTGTTCAAAAACAGGATCTGTGGACTTTGGTGGCATCCTGTGAAATCTCAAGAAACTACAGAAAAAAGGCAAGTGACTGCTTTTCCTCTACAAATTGATCACAACAATGAAATCCTTCCTCATAATGGAAACCATTGGAGATCTGAGACCCACCACATGCACAGGGCAGAGCTGAGGGATTGGTGCTCTAAAGGTTGGCATAAGCCAGCAAGGAGCCACATCCCCACCTGCACGTGGGCTCCTTCCAGCCAAGGCATAGCACACAGTGCTGCAATCAACTCTGTGCTCTCTCTGTTGGCTTTGATCAGGTCTAATACTCAAGGCTGCTCACCAAGCCAGATTTGCCCTCACTCTGCAAATAAGTCTTGAGATGCTTACTAGATTGATATAAGTAAAGATGGGGGGGAGGAAGTCTCCCAGAAAGACCATCAAGTACAGCTTCTGTTAAGATGATATTATCCCCCTGGACTCCTGCTAAATACTCACTACACAGTATGGGACAAGGCACTTAGAGTATCCCAGTCTTTGTAAAACAGTCTCCTTTTGTCGCCCAGACTTTCTCTCTGGCAGTTATCTTATCTTTACTGACTCTGTTAAATGCATCAGTTACTCCAAATACATTATAAAAGCAGGATGCCCCATCTCTGGAATTCACGGATGGGACAGCACAGAGATACAGATGGACAGATTGGTTTATAAAGGTACATGAAGGACTGAGGATTTCTAAAGGCACATTAAGAGCTGAGTTCAACTGAAGAATACAAGAAAAACGTTTCCCATTTAAAGTACCAGCACAAGAAGGCAGTCTGCACTAGCCTTTAACCTTTGTGAAGTTAAAAGTTACAGAGTAAATGTCATTTACATCAAACATTTTTCCTCTGACTGCTTTCCAGGCTGTTTACACGCAGGATTTATCCCAGCCTGCTTCTCCCTTGCTGTTCAGTCTCTCCTTACACAAATTACACAGCCTCCGCTAGAATATTTCTAACTGGAATAAATAAATGTGCCTCTCTTGACAGGTAGCTATAAATTAACCCAGCAGCTAGTGCAGCAGGAATGCCCCTTCATCTCCACTAACTCACCAGAGACACGCAGCTCCCAGCAGAGAGGAAGCTACATTTCTTCTTTGAGCCCTGCTGTCTGCAGACGCTGTCTCCTCGGAGCCTCACCGCAGCAACAAGCTCCTCTTGCCTTTCCTCCAGCTCTCAGAATGCTAGGAGCTGTGATTCATTCTATCCCTGAGTCATCTGGGAAGGCCAGTCCAACAGGTGAGGTTCACTTTGGTCCCTGGCAAAAACACACCTCTTTAGTGGGTCCATTTAGAGCCTGAGGTGAACGTCCTGTTCCCAAAGAATGAACTGTAGGGACTTGCAGCTTATTTGCTGAAGCTATTGGCATAATCAGTATTAGAGGAGCAGAGTGAGGAGAATGACACTGAGTAATGAGTTACTCGGGGTCAAAAGGAATGATAACATTCTCTCTGCTTGGCTCGCTCCTCGCTGCGTAAAGGAAGCACGTCCTGATAAAGCAGATATTAGCCCTTTTTGATGTACTGAAGGATTGTTCTAAAGGCTCTCAGAGCATTTTATGAGAGTGACTGACCTTGTAGGCAAAGCACAAAGCACCCACCAGAGGTTTTGCCATCCCACTTTGGCAGGTACTGGCTAAGTCAACAGGCTGTTTGCTGAGAGGCTTTGTGGTGTCACCAGGCTGATTTCTGTGCCAGCCACACTGGGAAAGGAGGATTCCTCCTCCCTGAACTGCCTGATCCGTGGATGGACCTACAGACTGCAAAGCAAGCTGGATACCTCTCAGTGATGGGCTTGAGGCACACAGCTAGCATTGGGTAGCTTAAGCTACCTCTGCTCACCTTTCCAGGGTGGAGTGGGTCAGGAACAAGCCTTTGTGCACTAGCACAGCAGCTCCTGTTTCACCCCTGACATTCCCCAAAAGATAGTGTCAGGATGCAGGTAGGTGGCTAAGATGCCTCTAGGATAGCATCCTGGCTTGGATCAGCACTAGTGTGGCCAGCAGGACTAGGGCAGGGATTGTCCCTCTGTACTGGCCACTGGGGAGGCCACATCTCAAATATTGGGTCCAGTTTTGGGCCCTCCAAGAAGAACACTGAGGTGCTGGAGTGTGTCCAGAGAAGGGCAGCAGAACTGGTGAGGGGTCTAGAGCACAAGTGTTGTGAGGAGCAGCTGAGGGCACTGGGGTTGTCTAGCCTGGAGAAAAGGAGGCTCAGGGGAGACCTTCTCACTCTTGACAACTCCCTGAAAGGAGGTCACAGTGGCATGGGGGTTTTTCTCCCAAGGAGCAAGCAATAGGCCAAGAGGAAATGAACTCAGGTTGTGCCAGGGGAAGCCTTAGGTTGGACATTAGGAAAAATGTCTTCCCTGAGAGGGTTGCCAAGGCCTGGCCCAGGCCAGTGGTGGAGTCACCATCCCTGGAGGGGTTTTGAAGACGTGTAGATGTGACACTAAGAGACATGGTCTAGTGGTGGACTTGGCAGTGCTGGCTTAATGGTTGCACTTGATGATCTCAGAGGTCTCTTCCAACCAAAATGATTCCATGATTCTGTGACTCAGTATATAGAATGTAAATGGAAATAAAACCAGTTTCCCACTGTTTAGAGTTGGCCCTTGTGCCTTCTCCAGAAGGCTGTGAACACAGCAGGCATCTCTCCAACAGAGGCTGTGAGTGTTTTATTTCACATTTCCCCTGACAACACTGTCTCTCTGTAATTGGAGAAATCTTTTTACTTCTTGGAGACACTTTCAGTGTCTTTGGCTAAGAAACAAAGTGGAGATAGGACACTGATTTGTGTTCTGCTTCCTCCTCGGATTTGTCTTCACTACTCTTCGGAAGAACTTGTCTGACCTTGGTATTTTAATTTTGCTTATCTTTTTTGATCCCTTCTGTGTCTTTGACCTGAAATGCCTGGTTACAGAATAACTAAACATTCAGAGTTGGCTGTGGTTTGGGTTGGGTTTTTTTTTCCATCTACAAAAGCAGAGTTCAAATGCAGCAGGAAAGCAAGATTTGTGAGCTTCTTTGTCTGTGTGTGTGTGTGTGTGAAACAATCTGATTGTTGCTTTCATTCTGCTGGAAAAAGTCACATCAAAATAAATTTCCAAACTCATGAATGCTGTGTCCAAGGCATAATACTAAATAATAGCTGTAATCTGTTTGAACTGTACAGTCCTATCAGAGCTGAGGACGAATTACTTTGGGAGTAACTATTTAAGTCTACTTCATAAACTCACTGCAAATGAAACATTAATTACTTCTTGTGCAAGTCTGGCAAAAAGAGAGCTTCAGTATTTCCAGGAGCCTTAATTACTGCCAGAACTGACATCTCCAGGGTTTAAGTACCCTAAAGTGCTACAGTTGAAGCTCCACAGTGCTGATGTGCCACCAGCATGTTCAGTGCCTCCCATGGCAGGATCCAATACATAAGGAAAAAGGATCCTGAACATGAGGAAAAACTGAATTTCTTGGCTGGGAGGGTGCCAGAGCACTGGACCAAGGCTGCACAGAGAGGTTGTGGAGTCTGCTCTGGAGAGATTCCAAACCCATCTGGAGGTGATCCTATGCGCCTGCTCTGGGTCACCCTGCTACACATGACTCAGCTGAGGATCTTCATGGGGCTCCACAAGTAAAAGTGAATTAAGGGTTTTTTGAGCAATTGATTTCTATGTAGAAATCTATGCAGAAAAGGACTTGGGGTGCTGGTGGCTGAGAAGCTGGCCATGAGCAAACAGTGCACGCTGGCAGCCCAGAAGCACAATGGCATCCTGGGCTGCAGCAAGAGAAGCGTGGCCAGCAGAGCCAGAGAGGTGATTCTGCCACTGCACTCTGCTCTGCTCACACCTCCTCTGCAATACTGGGTCCAGTTCTGGAGCCCTCAACACAGAAAGGACATGGAGCTGATGGAGCAGGTGCAGAGGAGGCCACGAGAATGCTCAGGGGCTGCAACACCTCTGCTCTGAGGACAGGCTGAGGGAGCTGGCATTGTTCAGCCTGGAGAAGAGAAGGCTTCAGGGGAACTACTAGTGACCTTCCAGGACCTAAAGGGAACTTGCAAGCAGGCTGCAGAGGGCCTGTTTGCAAAGGCCTGCAGTGAAAGGACAAGGGGCAATGGTTTTAAATTGGAGAGGAGTCAATTTACTCTGGATATTAGGAAAATGTTCCTCCCCACGAGGGTGGTGGAACACTGGCCCAGGTTGCCCAGGGAGGGGGTTGAGTTTCCATCCCTGGAGGCATTGCAGGTGAGGCTTGCCAGGGCTCTGGGCAAGCTGCTCTAGTTGGGGATGTCCCTGCACAGTGCAGGGGGGTTGCACTAGATGAGCTCCAGAGGTCCCTTCCAACCCATACCTCTGTTTCCACCACTAATGATGGAAGCATCTTCCTTGTCTGAGAGAAGAAAGCTCTAATGAAGGGCAAATCAGATGTGAGAAAGATGATGAATACGCAGAAGACTGCTTAGCACAGCACAAAATGTCACTTTTCTTAGTGATCCTTCTACCATGTATGTCTGATTTATATGGTTCTGCCATTTCATTTCCAAGTATTTTACAGGTTTTCACTGGCATATAGGAAATATTTCCAAATTCTCACATTCCATGTGAGAAATTCCTAGCATCACAGACTGTAGGATACACTGTGATTTAGGTACACAGGGAATTTGGGTATGTGCTATACATTAAATGAAGAGCTACACAAATAAACCATCTTCCCATGGGGCAAAGGAATGTTCTTAGCAGAATGATAAAATATCTTCATTCTTATGTTATGGGAGAAGATCATTCTTGAAGTGGCTATTTTGACCTCACAGTTTACAGTAAAACATTCTTTAAATTATAATCACTGTTAAAACAAAGCTGTCCACAGAGGCAGACACAGAGATTAGCATTTCTGCATTGGAGCCAGCAGCAAATCAGTGGCTGTGGTGTCAACACCCCTTTGTGCCCCTGAGTTTTTCTGTGTTATCTCCACACTGAGGTAGAAAAGCCAGCTTAGGGTCATGAGGGGCAGGGTTATGGCTCTGCTGCCATGGGAGATGCTCGCTGGGGCAGCGCTGATGCTGTCGAGAGACGGAAGCCAGGGCTGGAGGTCATACTGACAAGGCTGGGGCTGAGGAGAAGGCCTGGCTCTGGTGTCCCCAAACCGGCTCCTTTACCCAGTGACACACAGAGTCCACATAAGGGCTTTATTCCAGTTCCGTGCAGAAAAGGCTGCTAGGCAGTAATTCACAAAGCTAGCACACTGTTAGCTGAAGCAGCAGCAATTTATATACAGCACAAATAACAAAAGCAGTATATATGATTTGTTATATGATTTTACATCACATCCCCTCACTCCAAGGACATTGAGGTGCTGGAATGTGTCCAAAGAAGGGGAACGAAGCTGGTGAAGGGTCTAGAGCACAAGTGTTGTGAGGAACAGCTGAGGGAACTGGGGTTGGTTAGCCTGGAGAGGAGAAGGCTCAGGGGTCTCCCCACTCCGCCCCTCTCCAAGATGGCGCCTCCCTATCAGGGTGAGGAGCTGCCGCGCGCATGCCCCGCCCCGCCCTTGGCGGGCTCACCGCCCCTGGAGCATCATCAGACTGCGCCGGAAGCGCCGCCATGCGGGGGCGGGTGCTGCGCGCCTGGCGGGAGGGGG
>VWZO01010524.1:152888-187877 GCA_013396975.1 Bucco capensis
GGGGGCGGTGGGGCGGGCTGGGGCGCCGCCATGGAGGGTGCTCTTCTTCGGTACCGACCGATTCGCCGTTACCGCCCTGCGAGCCCTGGAGGCGGCCAGGTATTGCCTGCTGCCCGGGGCAGACCGGGCCTAGCGGGCTGGGAGCTGCGGGGAGGGGATGGAGACTGAGGGACTGGGGACGGTGAGGGAGGGCTGGGCACCGAGAGATGGGAGAGGGGGACGGTGATGGGGTTCGGGGGCCGTCGAGGGATGAGCTGGGGTCAGGGACTGTGGGTTGGAAGAGAGGGAGGGGAAGGGAACTTAGGGTGAGACAGACTATGGTGTCACGAGTGGGTCGATGGAGAGAGATCAGGAGGGGTCAGGACTTGGAGAGGGGAGGGCAGGAACCGTAGGTTGGGCAGAGTTTGTTAGGGAAGCAAGGGAAGGAACCTTAGGGTGGGGTAGGGACCGTGGTGTCACGAGTGGATTGATGCAAAGAGATTATGGGAGAGTCAGGTCTTGGAGCAGGGATCTGAACTGCAGAGCTGAGTGATGGGAGTCTGGGATTGAAAGTAGGAAGCCAGAGGTGGTGAGGAGGTTAGGGTTGGCAGGGTTGGGAGGCTGGGGACCAACTAGGGGATAGGAGTTGGGAGGGGTAAGTAATGTGGAAGGTCCCAGGGGAACAGTGAGGGGTGGAGGTGACCTAGCCTTTTACCTCTCCCTTGCTCTGTATGCATGAGGCCTCCAATGCCTTGTCCTCCCCAGGGAGCCCAGCAAGGACTTGCTTGTGTCCAGGCTGGAGGTGGTGACCCTGCCCTCTCGCCTGCCGGGGAACCTGCCTGTGAGGAGCTGTGCCCAGGAGCTGCAGCTGCCTGTTCATGAGTGGCCACACACAGGACCTGTGGGCCAGTTTGATGTGGGGGTGGTGGCATCATTTGGACGCCTCCTGAGCGAGGAGCTTATTCTGCAGTTCCCATAGTAAGCGACTTGACCAGACATTTACTGTTGCTTCATTAGCACAGCTAGACTCTGGTTTTGAGCCAGCACCTGTGACTTGCAGCAGGTGAGGTCAGCTTCTTCCCAGAGTTCATCTGCATAGTCTGAGCCCTGCTTCTGTTGTTGTGAAGTTTACTCTTTCCCTTTATCTTGTTGTAAATCTATGTAAATGTTCAGCATTATATGCTTACCTTTACTTATCTCCTCCTCTGTGCTCGCTGAGAAACTGCAGGCTATATAGTGTGAATCTTTGCCTTTAAATGCATAATTAAACACTTCAGAAGGTCTGAGGAGTGAGTTCTTAAAGTAGTTTTGGTGTAATAAATGTTGCACACCCATTTACATGTGGATTCAGCTTCAAAGTACTGTTCCTATTCTAACTTTAAAACATTTCAATGCAGTGGTGTGCTGAATGTCCACCCCAGCTGCCTCCCACGATGGCGTGGTCCTGCACCCATAGTCCACACAGTGCTTCATGGTGATAAAGTGACTGGGGTCACCATTATGGAAATAAGACCAAAAAGGTAGGGTACATGTGCTTCTTGAAACTATTCACTGCTTCTGTGGCCTCTCAGGACTTTAAATCATCACTACTTCAATCATCATTTAAATCATTCTGTGTAATCACAGTTTTTTTAACGTGTTTGTGTGTTTAATGTTAGAATCTGGAACACATAGCAACTTTAGTCTGGCCATATCAGAGTTGCCACAAGTGTATTTCAGTGAGTGTGTAATTTGCTCTCTAATTGTTAGCATTGTTACAAGGAGCAGACAGCTAGATGGATAGGCTTGGTGTGATGTGACAGAAAAGATCTGATTTTCAGACTTGAGAGTAATTTCTAACCTCTCCTGTAAGTGAGGACAAGCACTTGCCTGTCTAGGGATGAGAGAGAGATGATATGTTTTATTTTCAGCACAAACTCTGGCTTAAAAGGCTTGTGACACACTTCATAGTTATCTTTTCTTTCTTAGGTGCTTGTCTGATAATAGATCTCAGGAAAGTCTGAAACAAATTTCTTCTGAATACTTCAGGGTTATTAGTAACTGAGTTAATGTAGTGAATGTATACTCTAGAACTGGTAATTGAGTTAGAACTTTTCCTGCAGTAAGCTTGTATGTTTTGTGCCTTACAGGTTTGATGTAGGCCCAATTATTATGCAGGAAGAGTTTGCTGTTCCTCCTCACTGTACTGCAAAGGAGCTGGAAGTGATGTTAGCAAAGATGGGTGCAGACATGGTAAGGTCAGGCAAGCTAGTGTCACTTCTGATCAGTTCCTTGTGTAAAAACAGTTCTTTTTAACCTTGTTCTGAGCTGACTGCTCAGAAGAGTGATCTGAAACTGTGAGCATTTTGCCTTGCTGAGAGGAGAGTGGAGTGGTATGCAATAAGCTGTCAGTGTTGATACTGTGTGTTGCTGTTCTCTTTCTGTTCAGTGAACAACTGATTGGATATTAGGGAAAAATTTCTTCACTGAATGAGTGGTTAAGCCCTGGCCCAAGCTGCCCAGAGCAGTGGTGGAGTCTGTCACCATCCCTACAGGTGTTCAAAACGTGTAGATGTGGCACTTAGGGACATAGTTTAGTGGTGACTTGGCAGCGTTAGGTTGACAGTTGGACTCCATGATCTTGTTAAAGCTCACCAGAAAGTTTCCCTGATGAGAAATTAAGTTCTCTATTGTATTTGTATGTCTTGGATTTACTGTTAATAAATAGACTTGATTGTACTCTAATACTCTCTACAACATTTAATTTTGCAGCTGATATCAGTCTTGAAAAACTTGCCTGAAAGTTTACAAAATAAAAAAGAGCAGCCAAAAGAAGGAGTCACATTTGGTAGGTATACATCATGTTGAATGCACCTTGCTTCTTTCTTCTTTTATTAGCTGGAAAACCAAGTGTTTGTGTTGGGTTATAGGGTTTTTTAGATGCTGTCCTCACTATGGTTTCTTCTCTGGCGTAAAAAAAAGTCATACAGAGGTAGAAATGCTTCAGAGATCTTGAGATTTATTGCCTTCATGGATTTTTTTCTGCAGTTGCCTGTACAATATAAAAATCACTAGTGATGTCACAAAATCTTAAGTGAGTTTGTTATTCCTTGTGGTTGTAACACAGACAGCAGTGTTCCAGCTGTGCTTGTAAATATGTTTTCAGTTTGTAGTGTGGTGGGTAAGTAAGAGGACAACTGAGAGTAAAGTATAAACAATCCAAATAGAGCTTTTTACAAACTCTTTTGTCCAGTTGTTGTCTAAGGTACCTATTGCTAGACAGTAAACCTGCTGTTGGCCAGATAAAACTGGATTAAAAGAGGATAAAAATAGTCCAGCTATTTGCAAAAAGATGCAAAGCAAAAGATGAAGCCTTCTAATTTCTCTTTTCCCCCCCTAGCTCCTAAAATATCTGTAGCTAAGAGTTGTATCAAATGGGAAGAGCAAACAGCTGCACAAGTAATTCAGCTGCATCGTGCAATAGGAAGTATGGTAAGACAGTGGATTTTTTAAGCCTTTTCAGTCCTCTGGCATTTCTGGGCTTGGTGTAGATATTTTAACTAATAACTAAACTTCTAGTTTGGTTGTGCTAACCTCTAAAACCTAACGTGTTTCAAAATGCTGATGTAGTTTAGCATTAGAGGAGGAACTAGTGTGGAGGGGAACTTCCATGAACTTGTTGCCAGGTGTGAAATCAGCTCAGCAGTGTTGTGTTGTTTCCTTAGCTCTGACATTTCCACTGGTGTCTTTGAGAGGGTTTCAGAACGCTAATGACATCTGTGCATGACAGTGAACAACTTCTGTAGCTAGTTGCTTAATTCCTTACTGCATATGTTTGTCAATGTGATGAGGAAGGACAAGGAAAACTAGATATAATAAGGGAAGTCTCTTATCTGGACATACATCTATTTTCTTTCCCCTAATGTTGCTATCACAGGTATCTTACATAAGGAAAAAACCCAGACAGGTGCCTGGAAAATATTCTCAGTATGTCACCTGCTTCTGTTTCCAGTTTCCTTTGCAGACACTCTGGAAGGGAACTACAGTTAAACTTCTGGACTTTGTGGAAGTGGATAATATCCCTGGTCTTGCTGGTACTTACTTTTAAATGAATTTAAATTTTCTTCTCCTTTCCAACACTGACTTGGAGATCATACCCAGTTGTGCTCAACAGCAGCTTTAAGTAGTGCTTTGTGACACTCAAGCAGAACTAAGTCAGTCTCATTTATGCCCAGAGTGCAATCAATTTCTGTGCCCAAAGATAAGCATAAGATGTATTTTAAGGACATTCCTGCTTTGTGGTGATGTTGAGAAACCAGCAGTGAATGCTGAGATTAGAGGAGTGTAATCCTCTAGTTAGGAGATCCTCTTCTAATGCCATTGTCTGGGGATCTCTCAGGAGAAAAGCTGTCACTGTGTACTGAGAGCATTTTCTGCCATAGCCTGAGAGCCTTGTGGGCTGTGTGGTGTGACAGAGCACACAGGGCTTCGTGGCTGTTGATGGATCAGGTCTGGAGCAGTGCCAGAGAGTGAGTGCTCTGATTCTCCTCTGCTCATTTGGCTATAATAAAGCACAACATACAATAAACCATTTCTGAGCACAGCAGGGACTCGAGATGATTCTCTTGCTTCAAAGAGACAGAAGTGTTTCGAACTTTCCCTTTTGTACTTGTTGGCATAAAAATGCAAGATAATCTTGCTTTTCTTCTAGATCAAATGCTAAAAGACCAAGGAGCTGTTCCTGGTTCACTGGTATACCATAAAGCATCCCAAACACTGATAGCTCGTTGCAAGGTAGGCTTTTCCCATTTGTTTTATAGTCACAGATGAGGATTTTAGTATTTGTGTGTTCCATAACTTCTATCTTAATTGTTGTTCACTGAATGAGTTCAGCTGAGTGTCACTATTTTTGTTTGATAGCTTAAAGAACTTGTAATTTCCACTTACAGGCTTTCCACTTGCAAGTGAGAATTTGATTTGTAATGTAAACATGGTGACATTAAATAAAATGCATTCAGTAAGCTAGCCTGGTGAGAGCTAAAGGTAATTCTAAAACATGAAAGAAGCTTATTGGCATTTTTTTGTTGTTTTTGTTTTTAGGAAGGCTGGGTTGGAATCAAAACAGTCCTGTTAAAGAAGAAACTTACAGCAATTGACTTCTACAATGGATATATGCACTCTTGGTTCCAGCAGAACTCAGGAAGAGTTCATCAGGAATGCAGATTTCAAACACTCACACTTAGCACAACAAAAAAGACTCTGGCAGAGAGGCCAATACTGGCACAGGATATAAAACAGTAGATGTAGTTTAAAGTGTGGAGGAAGATGTCTGTAAGTTAATAGTAATAGGAGATATTTCAGTGCTCAATCTGTAACATTCAACTTAGTTGAGGGATTTCTTCCCAAAGCCTTTGATCTTTCTGTCATCTGTATGTTTCCATCATGGGCTGCTGATGATAGTCATTCTCTTTCCCCATCAAGAAAGAGGCTCTCTGAATGCTGAAGGAGGTGAATGAATCCCCATTTCCACTCTTGAGTAATAAATTTATTTTTGTACAGTGTTTTCAGTTTCTTTTGGAGGACTTTTGCTATAATGTTCTTCAAGCATAAGTTGCATGCAGTTACTCTAATCTGGCAGTACTAACATCTCATGCTTCTCTCTAATTCAGAGCTTAGTGCTCAGAGACTCTTGGGTTGTCTAGTTTGATTTTCTTGCTATCCCCACACTGAGAGGCATAACTTAAGCCTTAGCTGGGAGCAGCTGGAGAATCTTTTCCTGCCAGTGATAGTTTTCCTAGAGTCAACTACACTGAACACAGAACATTCCTTATTTCTCACAGAAAGTCAGACTTGGGCTGGTGCTGTTCTGTTAACAGCATTATCACTGATATTTTGGAAGCCTCAAAAGAAAAGAGTTCTTAGGGTTTTTTTTAAGCTTGGTCTTAAAGTGGTTTTGTTTTCCTCATGTTCATCAATAAGTGCCAGCACATCCTCTTCCACACATCCTTTTAGCTCTTCAGACCTTTCAACACACTCATTTTCCAGCAATCATATCTGGAATTTAAAGCTCAAGTAAGGTGAGACTTCATGTGACTTAGCTCAAGGAACTTGATGTGCTTGAGTGTGACTCAATAAAAGAAAGCAAAAGACCTAGAAAAATGTGTTCTATCACATGGAATAAAATGTTTCTGAAGAAGCATCTGTTAAAGCAGATGCTGCTGTATTTTTAATTACCATTGGTCCAACAATTCATCTGCCTCTGACAGGTTTTCCAGAACATATGATCCTCCATGAAATCCAAGGCTATGAATCAGAGTCAAGAACTGGAAACAACAGCAAAGAGGAAGTCAGGCTCCTGTGGAGAATTCCTTTTATCTCTTACTGCAGCCTCAAGAGTGCAATCTGTGCTGCAGAAGTTACAAAACCAGCAAGTTTGTTGCCAAGCAAGCTGTATTTGTCTTTTGCTTCTACCTACTAGTTGCAAGGAAAGGTTGTGAAGTCATTTTGCTTTTACTCTCTTCAGATCAGGCTGTGAAAGGTTAGTTCCCACCTTATGCCAGTAGAAGGGATAGTGGGTGGGTGAGTGGGTTTTGTGTGTTTGTGGGGATGGTGGGTGGGTTTGGGGCTTTTCTGGGTTTTGTAACATCACTCAGGCACAGATTTGTGTCAGAAGTTGAGTTTGCAGAGAAATGAGTATACAAAAAAACTCCCCAAGGTTGCTCAGGGCCCCCAGGGTCCAACCTGACCTGGAATGTCTCCAGGGACAGGGCATCCACCACCTTTCTGGGCAACCTGGGCCAATGTTTCACCACCCTCATGTAAAAAAACGTCTTCTGGGTAGTCTGAATCTCTCTGTTTGAGATTAAAACCATCACCCCTTGTCCTGTCACAACAAGCTCTGCTAAAAGTCTGTCCCTATCTTTCTTGTAGTCCCCTTTAAGTACTGAAAGGCTGCAAGAAGGTCTCCCTGGAGCCTTCTCTGGGCTGAACAACCTCAACTTTCACAGCCTGTCCTCAGAGCAGAGATGTTTTAGCCCTCAGACCATTTTTGTGCCTTCCTCTGGACCCTCCAACAGGTCTGTGTCTTTCTTTTTCAACATCATAAAATTGACAGAACTATGTCTTTATCCTTTGCATCTCCAAAATGAGATGGAGCAGAGCAGTGTTAGTGCTGGGTGGCATTAATGCTGCTAGTTGGAATACCAGTTTGCAGCCAGCAGTGTCTGTGTGAGGTTTTAGCATTGGAGACAACCTGTGGGGCCATTTGTACATCTCTCACTGGTAGTTTTAGATTGCACCTCGTGTGAGGTCTGTTGCTGTGAATCATTTCTGGCAGGCAGTAATTTCAGTTTTAACTGAAGCATAAAACAACAGCATAAGTGTCCTTGGAGGAGGTAGCAGTGGCATGTGCTCAGAAACCCTGTAGATGGAGCTAGCTGCATCTCTTTTAGGGGAAAAGCAAGATCCAGCTGGACAGGAGATGGTGAAAACCTGGTACAGAATGTCTTCAGTTCAATACCAGATGATGTCTAAACCATATTGTATCCAGGATACCTGTACTTGTAACTTAATCTTTTGATCTGTGCAGAGTTTGCTTTAAAGCTTCTCAGAATTGCTTTCTATGCAGGAGCTGTTAGATAGTCCTTTGTTGCTTAACAGTTAATGTCCTAGCTCTGAATCTATGCCACTTTATCCCAGTTGTTCTATGGAGGAAAAGAGGGTTAGATTATTTTTATATGGAGGAAATCTTTGGCATGCTATTTTTGGCATGGTAGGGAAGCTTTAAAGGGAATTGGTGTTCCCCAAGCAGCTGTTAGCCAAAATCTCTCTTTGGAAACTTTGCTTTCACCTAGCTCTATAGGGATTTAACTCAGTATGTAATGAAAATCTGATTATTTTTACAGAACAGACAAAACAAAAATGGGGCATTCTCTGACTAGGTGTGGAATAGCATGCCAGGATTGACTCTGGAACATAGACATGGTGATTCAATCCCCTGTACCACTGTTGAGGTCAAGTTCAGTTGCCCTAGCAATTGGAAGGTGATACTAGCAAAATAAAACAGCTGTCCTCCTCTGGAATGAGAGAGGGAAGGTAGCAGAGGTATTGCTAGTCCCAGCATCTGCTGTGGCTCAGTTTAGACCACTGAAGCCAAATTACTGGTGGAACTCTGAAAGGTTTGGGCATCAGAAGGGCTTTGGTGTTGGACAGGGATGATTTCATCTTGGATTTCAAGTAAGTGTTACAGGGAGTGATATTTTCTAGAATGCTGGTGACTTGCAGTTAGCTGCATCTGTTTCATGATCTATTCCCCCTGCTTCCTAAAAACCTCTTTATTCCTGTTTTCTACTGAATAAATTACAAATAAACAAAAAATACAAGTGACTAATCACAGGAGTGCTTGAGTCTTTTTAAAAAGTTGATTGCAAAATTCCTGAATAACTTGAAGGTTGAGACTAGACAGGAAGATCTCTCCTTTTGTTTATCCTAACTGCTGATACCTTCTGGGGAGCAGTATTTTCCCTTTCTTAAAAGGAGGAGGAGGGATAGGTCACCAGATTTATCCAAGGGTGGGAAACTGAGTGACCTTCGTGGAAGATGCTTTTGCCATTAGCCCCAAACCTGCTGATGTTTAGCAGCTTGGTCTTGTACTTTAGCCTTTTCTCAAGGCTGGTGGTCTGAAGGCTAAGGTCAAGGGAGGAGCTGAGTTGAAATCTTCCCACATTCCTCCAGCTGATGCTCTCCTTTGAGAGAGTGTGGATTGGATTTCAGGTTGCAGAAAGGACACTGCTGTACCCTGAGCAAACTGAAGAGGCCAGAGCTGACACTGAACTGTAGCACAAAACCTGTGTGTGTGGTGGATGCTGGGACCTCCTGTAGCTGTTCTCCTATGTAAACTTTCTTAAGATACTTGCCATGGTGGCTCATCAGTAATGACAAAATGTTAGCACCACCAGTAGTGGTTGTTTTGCCAAGGTTGTTTTCTGGTGGTGGTGCTTAGGCACTCGTGCTTGAAACCTCTGTCTTGCTCTGTGTGCAATGTACTCTGCCAGCAGCCTCCTCTGAGAGTTCAGGGACTCAGTGAATGGAGAGATTAGTTTGTTCCTCCAAGTCAGAGTTAAGCTGCAGTGGGGAACAGATTGGGGAAACTTGGAGAGCTTCTTGCTCTTTCATGGATAGGAATAGTTTCAGGCCGTAAGGCTGTGACCATGTCGTTCTTGTTCAACAGGTATTTCTCCCAAAAAGGACAGACATTTCTCCCCTAGACTCTGCTGTGTTTGGCTGTGCCAAGTCCACGTGCAGCACAGGTACCAGATCCTGAGCCTGCTTTCATCCATGTATCTCCTGAGTTGCTCTGCAGAAGTCATTTGTGTAACTTCACCCTCAAAGTGATGAAACTAAGTTTGGGATTTGGCTGTCTCTGTGCAGAGGAGGAGGGGAGCAGAGGGAAGAGATATTTCTCTGCAAGCCTGCAGTGCAAGCCAAGAGCTCTGTGGGCAGGTCCCAGCTAATGCTCCCCACTAGCTGCCTTGGCCCCAGCTCCTGCCAAGCCCTTGCAGCAGACTAAACACAAAAGAAAACAGAGTCTAAATTCATTGGTATGAAGAGGATGTGCCAGAGTATTCCACAGCTCTTCCTTTTCTGCTTCTCTTTGGTAACTGTCAATTTGCATAAAAACATGGATGATTAAGGGTTATTTTTTTTGGTCTTTTTAAACATAATTCAGGCTGCATAGGCTCCAAGTCCTGCACAGCTCTGCATTTAACACCTGGGATGCTCCATGTCAGACCTGGGAACCTGTTCTGAAGCTTGCTAAATGCTATTGAAAGATTCTCCATACCCTTGATGGGCTGCAGGTAAGACAACAGACCTAGAGCTGGCTTCAAGTCCACGAGAGGGATTGGGTAGAAGAGGGAAATCCATGCTTGAGCACGTGTTTGAATTCCAGTTTTCATCCAGTAATACTGCCCACCTTTTTATGATCTCTCTTGGTGAAAATTTCAGTGTTGGATGCTTGCTGGCCTGCCTGCACCCCAAAAATTTATTGCTGATGCTTGGGTGTAAATTCAGGATGTCTTCCGTGCTGGTAAAGTCCTCAGTTCTGCTCTAGAAGTAATGGGGGTTTGGTAGAGCAACTTAATAGGTCACTTGGAGATGGATCGTGCTCTGTCTGACCGCTTCTGTGGCCATCTGTACCTTCAGCTAAGAGCAGCTTCTTGCCTACCAGCATCCTGCTCTGTGCTTCTCCCTGTCTCTGTACTTCCCAGCCCTGATCTACATTGCCTGGTTTCCTGTCATCCTTAAAGCATGAGTTGCCAGCCCCTTTTTCCCCCCAGTATTGTCCCAGTCTGGGAGCCCTGCTTCTGCCTTCCTTGCTCAGACCTCCTGCTCCTCTTCTCCCAGAACTCTTGCTGCCTTTCCACATCTCAAGCTGGGGACAGGTTCCTGACCGCAGCACGCATGACCAAACCCTAGACCTGAGGGAGCACCAGCTACCCACCAAACCCCTCACCCATACCCAAGATCAATCTCACATTGGTAAAGCTGTGACCTGCTGGTGAACAGAAAGGTGAAATTTTGCAGGTTATTCTTTGGTCAGCTCTAGATGTGATTTATTTACGTGGACATTTCAAACACAAAAACAAACACAGCATTGTCAAAGTTACAAAATGACACTTTTTATTAACCTATCCCTATCACAGAGCATGGATTTCCTTGTCAAATAATGCAAGAAGCAAGAGAAAACTGTAGTTTTATCCATGTGGAGCCTACAAATCCCCATGGCTTCTCTGTGCTCTCAAGCATGTGAGTTCCTAGAAATGCAGCTGCCGGTAGTTCAGCTTGAATTCTAAACCAAGCATTCTAAACCAAGCTAGAAATAAATAAAATACTTACATTTCAAGTACAAAACCTTGCAGTTGAATTCAGTATGAGGAAATCAGTTTATTCCTGCTTTTGTTACCAACTACTGTCCAGGTACTTGAGCTGGCAAAGTCTGCAGATGCAGAACAGAAGAGTGTTTTATGTACAGGACTTAATCGAATCACGTGTTTAGTCTTCCCTTTAGGCTATCATGTGAAGCTGTTTAACATCAGGCAGAAAGAAGATTTTTATGGATGCATTTAATAAGACTCAAACTCACTACTGCTACTGGCCTCAAATTTTTGCCTTATGTCTTTCCTTTCTGGTAAAAAAAAAAAGAAAAAAAGAAAAAAAAAGTGCACTTTAATTATGTCTCAAAAATGCTGACACCTACCAGCTTTGAATTAGATTATTAGCAGGTAGATGTTACTTTCAAATTTTATTTAGTTGAGTGTGAGTGACTTTACTGAGGCTCCTCTATAGCTCTAGTATGCGACAGGACGTTGACCTCTCATGGGGCTCCTGCCTTGGGGGGTTTGGCGGCTTGCTGGAGGCCTTCGGTACGCGGGGCTCTGCCCTGGCACAACCAGCATGGACTGCTGGCCCAAGTTCCTCTGAGACTGGAAGATGCTTTGTTCTGCTGCGCTTCTCTCTGAACAGGTGAAAGTCAGCCCAACACCAACATTGCTCTTCATGGTTCTGGAGGTGCCATCAGATGTGCCATCAAAACACCTGCCCAGGGCGATTTCCTTGGCGATCCTTGGGTCTTGGTCAGTGACAGTGTAGATGCCGTAGTTATGTCCCAGCGGGTCGAGAGGAGCCAGCATTGTGTACTCGCTGGAGTCGTTATTGGTAGCCATAGGGAGGTGGTTCACCAGGTACTCATGGAGCATGCTGTTGACACTCTCTCGGCGGCAGCTGCCTTGTGGCACCACTTTGACAAGCGTGCGGTCCACGCGGTCTTGGTCAAAGAGCATGCCGCTGCACTTGAACTCCAGGCAGGCTGCCGACACGTTCGGCTGCTCCGGGTCACGAATGCTGCGCACGTCCCTGATGCCATAGAGCTTGCCGATGGTGCGTGGGTGTGTCCCACCCATGTTACGAGATCGGACGTTCACCTCTTGGCGTCCGTTGATCTTCACTTTGATGTAGCAGGCCCTAAATTCCATGGGCTTGGGCCACCACGCCAGGTAGTCATCGGTCCAGCTCATGAGGTCATCTTCGCGGAAGGGAACAGTGTTGTAGTCATACCGGTCTCCCTCTACCCTGTAAAACCTGAAGTGAGCAGCATTATGTGGAGCTTCCTCACATTCTTTTAGGTCCTCATAGGCATAAATAGGGCCGTTGTTCTCTTCTGGGGAATTAGGACTTGGCTTGGCCATGTTAATGCGGAATGCTGTTTTCTTAGTGTTGGAGTCCTCATGGTCTGTTCTCCTGTAGTTGAGCTTGTTGAGATAGGGCTGTGGGACCCCAATAGCATTAGGGTTGAGTTTGGGAGCAGAGGGGACAGCTTCAAGCTCTTCACCCCCCATGCTGGCCAAGATATAAGCTGCGTAGGCCTCGGGGTTTTGCTCATCACAAAAGGCAGGCACGCAGGCGCCGTTGGGACCAGTGACCACGCTGTCAAAACGGCCCCATGCTCGGGGATTGGAGGAGAATCCTGGCTCTGGCTCAGTGTTTATAACAGAAATCACAACCCCTTGGATCTGCTCACTTTGCAGAAATCTCTCGCTCCTGTAGGCTCGGACTTTGACATAGCACCGTCTGCTCTCAGGGACGTCCAGGTTAAAGAGTCGCCTTTCTTTGATCTCCATGTTCCCAACCAAAAATGTTCTCTCCTCCCTTCTGCGCCGTCTGCTTCTCTCCAGGTTAAAGTCCCCTTCTTCCTCCCATAATCCTGTTTCTGGGTTCAGGGACCAAAGCTTCATCTCTTGCTGGTGCTCTGGCATCTTGACTTGAGCAGCATCCAAATGAACCTTCACCTCTTCTGCATTAAGAGACTCGGTGCCCTGTTCATCAGTGAAGTCCACAGAAAACATGCCGTATGTGCGGAGCGGGAAGACATCTCCTTCCTCATCTACAAAGTTCAGGTCACTTTGTGTCACAGGGGCCGTCGAGATGTTTCTTGGGTCCAGAAATGTCACGCTGGCTTTCACTTTGCCTCTGTAGGCTTCCCCATTTTTCCTAAAAAAGGCATTGGGAGGAATTTCTAATTCGGCAATTGGGTCATCTTCTTCCATTTCTCCCAAGGAGATCACATTGGTTTCGGTGGATTCCAGCACAACAGGAGCTTTCTTTCTTAATAGCTTGATCTCATGAAACACAGCACCTCCATTTTCATTGAAGGGCAGAACTTTTGTTGTGTTCACAAACTTCTGCAGCCGATCAACAAATGTTAGAACCAGTCTCTCCGTATCTGCTGGGACTTGGATGGAGAAGGTTCCCTTGTAGCCAGTCATACTCACTCTCTTGTTCCCCATGTAGATGTGGCCAAACCTCAGTGGCTCACCGTCATCTGCTGCTGTGGCTCTGCCTCGAACTGTCATTTTGGTCTCAGTGCACTTTTTGCAGCCACATTCTACGACAACTTTCGTGGGGAGCGTGTACCCATCGCAGGAGATGTCTCTGGTTTCCATCTTGGACACCCCACAGCAGTAGGAGACATTATCCTTACACCGTAGTCCCTTATCCAGCTTCCCAGCACAGGTTTTTGCTGGGCACTTGCCTACGTCGTAGTAGAAGGAGTTGGTTGCTTTTTGGAAGCAGTCGTGAGGAAGTCGGATGAGGTGGCTTTGGGGTTGGGAGTTGCAGGCTGCCTCTTGTCTTCCTGTTGAATAGGATTTCTTAATGAGGAGCATGAAATAATTGTACAGTCATCACTATGTGGTCTGAAACCCTCAGAACTAAACATTGCTTCCAATAGCGGTGAGGTTTTCACAGACATAAACCAGATGTTTTGCAGGATTTGGGTTGGCTGAACTCATTCAGGCTCTGTTTTGGTGAAGCAGGTGCTCAGCTTTAACTAGGTACCTGATTAAGACCAGTGCTGTTTGCCAGTCCTGCTTACACATCACTGCCATCCGACCCACCCTCAGCTAGATGTTCTGCAGCTGCCTGGCATTTTGGCTATGGACAGACTAAAATGTGTCCCAAGGTTTAAAAAAAAACCCTAAACAAACAGAAATAATCACGTAAGGCAGCAAGTGCAGTAAGAACTCTGCTGAAACCAGCAGACTGAGTTTGGCAGGTCACCTGCACTCCAGAGCTCCGGTTTGCAGAGAGCATCTGGTTCATAACCAGCTCATGCAAGCTTATCTGCTAACAGATGCATGAAATGAAGCCCAAATAGTTTTACTGCAAACTTTTCTTTCCCACATGTGTCACAGTTTCTGGTTTCTGCACACTGCCACCTCTCCAGCTGCTTGGAGAGCATCATGCACGTTTTCTCTTACCTATGACAGCAAGCTTGGCAGGCTGGGACTTGGCTGACCCCCCGGCACTGCTGGCTTTGCAGAAATACTCCCCGGACTGATCTCTGTTCAAGTTCTTCAGAATCAGGTTGTTTTTGTATTTGTATAAGGAGGGATCCAGCAGTGAGCCATTGTGGTACCTGCCAGGAACAGGGAGACAGTTTAAGGGGACAGAGGCTGACTGGAGCAGAGCGATGGCCTAACACTGCATCCTACCCATGTGGATTTTCACAGAATCCCAGAATGGTAGGGGTTGGAAGGGACCTCTGGAGGGCATCTAGTCTAAGCCCCCTCCTAAAGCAGGGTCACCCACAGCAGGTTGCCCAGGATAGTGTCCAAGCAGGTTTGGAACCTCTCCAGAGAAGGAGACTCCAGAAGCTCTCTGGGCAGCCTGGGCCAGGGCTCTGGCACCCTTGCAGCAAAGAAGTTTTTCCTCATGTTCAGATGGAACCTCCTGGGTTCCAGTGTGTGCCCATTGCCTCTTGTCCTGTCAGTGGGCACTACTGAAGAGAGTCTGACCTCATCCTTTTGCCCGCACCCTTTAGATCCCCTCTGGGTCTGCTCTTCTCCAGGCTAAGCAGCCTTGGGGCTCTCAGCCTTGCCAGACCTCTTGCCTCAATTTCCCTTATCTGTGGTCTGGTTAGGTGGCATCACCTAAAAGCTATTCCCCTTCCTCTGGCAGCACTGAGATGTAGCTGCCAGGTGTCTGGTGGGCAGGCAGAGCTGCCAGCTGTCCTTGATGAGGTTTTTCAAACTCTTATTTGTATGTTTTTCCCGGAAGACCCTCAGCAGATGACATTACCACACCTGTGAGAGACACCAGCTCTGCACGTCTTGAGGAAACCAGCATTTCCAGCAGTCGGTTCTTGGCATATTTAGCTGTTTTTTAGCTAAAAAACCACCTTTATGGAGATGGGAAAGAGGTAAAAATTGAATCTGTGGGACAGGTAAGATTTCTGTCTGATCAAACTCGGGTTCCTTACCAGAGGTAGCGGTCAGGGGTTGGGCTGCCAACAGCATTGCAGCAGAGCGACACACTCTGTCCCACTCTCCTAGCTTTGTCCTCAGGGCTTCTGACAATGTAGGGTTTGCCTGTGGGAGGAGGAAAAATCCATCTTGTTACTCTTCCCCTCTTGAAATCATAGTTTATTTCTGATTACTGCATAAAGCCTCCTGCTTTCCCCCTTCTTTGGGGCTACCTGATCGTTGCAGCTGCACGTGAATCCCCAGGTTTCTTCTGTTGCTCTCAGGCACAGTGACAGTCGTTGTTGCGTATTTGGCTTTCTTTATTTTAAGGGTGTTTTTGCCATCAGGGCAAACCCCTGGGATCCTAAACATGCCCCTGTTATCAGCCATTGTCAACAACTTGAGTTTCTTGGCTTGCAGGTAGACCCGGGCATCAGCAGCAGGGGACCCATCCTCGAGAGAGACCTTCCCATGCAGGATCGCCTCCTCGCACATGCAGGCGTCGCAGTCGGCATTGACACGGCCCATGGGGCAGGTGATGTTGCAGGCTGGAGGAGAGGCAGACAGGTCAGAAAGCAGCCCCAAGTCCCTATAATGCTCCCAGCACTGTCTCACATCTGCCTTTAATTTATAGGTAATAAAGCAAATAATGCATAAGGAACAAATTGTATCCAAAGCATATTTTTAGTGATTATCAACAGATGTGTGTTAGAAACACAGGGGCGATGTCATTTTGAAGCTGACAATTAGTAGAAAGCAGCCACGTGGATATAATTACAGCTAGGAACTGTTACTTACCTTCCCAAAGGGCTGAATTTCAGGGAAATTTGAATCAGTGTGTAAGCTCTTAGCTCAACCCTGGCAAAATTACAAATCCAAATGCCTTAAACTTTGTAGGTTTCTGTTAGCAGTTCATACCTAGAAGTCATGACTTTGGTCTATCTTAAAAGCTGCCTCCCCTTATTTGATTGTGTCCTGGCTAGGGCAAGACACAGGTTAATTGCCAAATGAGTATTACCCAATGTATTTAATGAACAGTATCCTAAACAGTGATTCTGAAGCATTTTCATTACCTGTAGTGATTAATCCTAACTAACAATCTGTCTCTTCCCAAGGCAAGGGCTCAGGTTGTTGCTTTTACAATCACAGAGCATCCCTGTACAGCAGCTACCTGATTATTTTACATAAAAGGGACAATTCTGGGATAACCTGAAACAACTTTCCTGGAGAAAACATAGCCTGTTTTCATAATGATTTGTTTAAAAAGGGATTATAAAAAGCATCTAATTAATTACAAGCCCCTTAGGCAGGGGCTGTGGCAATTCCATATTCCCACATTCTTCCTGTTCAAGAGCGCATGGAGGCAGCTGCCTGCAATCACTGATTCCACCTTCAGAGGTGCTATTAGAACAAGATTAATGGGATTTTTGCTATATCCCCAGGATCTTTATGGATCCCTGATGATTCCCCATGTGGAGCTCTCCCCCCTTATCTTGCTCTTTGGCTCTAAACTCCCTGTGCTCTGCTCCCTTAGAACGCTCCAGCCCTGCTCGGGAAGGCACCAGCATCACAAAATTTTGGTGTAGGACAGAGAGCTGGTAAAAGGAGAGCGAAGGGAGCAGAGTGCCGACGCAGCGGTGAGATGAGGACATCATCCCCTGCCTGTAAGTGAGGTTAGAGGAGCACCTGAGCAAACGTGTCCAATGCAGAGCCTCCCTTCCTCGGTTGCATCGTTACAGTGGCCGCCCCAGAGGCGCTCCGTTAGGCAGGATCTGGTACGCTTCTGCACTCCGGTTTGGCCACACTTGGCTGAGCACTCACTCCATTGCGACCATGGAGACAAAACCCTCTTTGACTCTTGCACTGGTGAACCTTGAATAACAGCAGTGGTGGGTTACTGAGATGCACATTACACGTACAGCTGCCCCAAACCAGCCAGTTGTTTTCTTAGCAGCTTCTATATAGCTTCTATATATCAGCTTCTCTATACCTCAGACTATGCATTTGGATATGATGCACCACACGGATTGCACAGACTCAAAGCACGTTCAGGGAGCTGGGAAATAAAGCAGGAGAAGGGTGTGAAGGCTTGTGACTTAATTCCCCACAGGCTACTGAATTCAAGATGATTAAGATAAACTGAAGGGGAGCAAAGTGCAGGCTTAGCGTTGAGTAACTCTGGCTTAAAGGCGATCAAACACACATTGTCATTTAAATGCTGTGTGAGAGGCACCCTTTCAGATGTGGTTAAGTAAAAAAAGAGGGGGAAAAAAAAACAAAATGAAAGGGTAAAATTGTTGGTATGATCATGTTGAATCTCTTTAACCATGCTTCAACATATGTTCTCTATAGGGGAAGCATATGTCTTATTGCAAGCACCGGTTTTACTGCATGCAAAACAGAAGCCCAAGATGCTACTGAGCAGCCTGAGTTAGGGGCCAGCTGAGCTGTAGAACACAAAGAGGGTTTATTGAGAGTTTACTATGTGGTTAGATTTTTAAAGGCATTTTTTTAACCAGGCTACTAGATGGTATTAATTTAAGCAGCTTTGAATGGATCAGATCCACTGCAAGCCTGTGGTTTGGGTTTATTTTTAAATGACAATGTTCTAATCCTGTTTACAAGGATGTGCTTGTGACTGAAGTTTCTAAAAATGAGATTTTTTTGGAGGCGTGTGTCCTGTCATCTCCCACACCTACTCCTCCACCTTGTTTGCAGCAAACCAGGTTGGATTATTTCCCAAAGAGGGCACATGGCTGGTGGTTGGAAACAAACCCCTGTCTTACAAAAGCAGATGGCTGGAAAAGACCATTTAAATGAGAGCAGCCATGAGAGCATCATGTCTGGTTGGGACCAAGCACTTGGCTTCGATGGGTGAGTTTTTACTCTGTCGGTATCTTCAGCATCCCAACTGGCACATCCATACACATTATTTTTTAGCAATTTGGGGGATGCAGGAGGAGATGGGCTTAGGTGGCACGTGGATAAATGCCCATCTGTACTTGCTCTAAGCAAAAATGTAGCATGCAGCAGATTAAATGGGGGGTCTCAGTGAGATCCTAAGCATGTTTGGGAGCAACTGCTTTAGCCTGCAGGGCTGGTGATGATAAGAAAGGGAGGGGAGGCCTGTGGAGGCAAACAGCATTATATGGCTCTGGGTAGCACCTCAACAGAAAAAGCAGAAAGCAGAGGATGAGGGAGAAGCTGTGAGGGGCTCAGGGCCTGGCAGGGCTGTGAGGAGGGCTGAGGCTACCCCACGGCACAGGCCAGCAGGAACATACTGCGTCTGGTGTAGGTGAAGATTGGGTCTCCCCTGCGAGAGCTGCTCCTCGTACCTGTGGGGAGAGGACATGCAGGGTGATTCAGGCACTGCTGCTCAAACTGGCCAGGTCTGGCACACCCTCTCCTGAAAGCTAAAATTGAGTTTACAGCTCACTGCTGCCAAGGGCAGATGCTTTACTTTCCAACTACATTGGTCCAAACCTCAAGATTTTGCTGGGGAGAACCTAGAGAAGCAGGAGTCCCTACCTTAGCATCATTGCCTTGTGCCATCCACTTTTGAGGGGAAAACAATTTTCCTGGTAGTTTTCCTAAAAATACCTCTCAGCAGCATGGACTGTCTCTAAGTATCCATGATTTTGGTGCTTTGATTCTCCCCAGCAGCTAAGATGGCTTCTGGGAGCAGGATGGAAAATTTTCCTCATCCTTTGGCTGTGGCATCAGCATGTCCAGCCCTTTGAGTGCCCACTGCAATTTAAATTCTGAGTGCTGGGCAGTAAAGCTTGAGGGGTCAAGGTTATCTCCTTGAGATTAATGAGCAGAGCAGGCTCCATGGCTAATTATGCCTCAGGAACTTCAATTCTAAAGCAGCGGTGTCACAAACTGCTCTGAGTGTGGGGACAGGCAAGTTGGAGCATGTGCTTGCCCATCCCTGGGCTCTTTTTGCCCTCCCAGCCCACGTGTGCCTCCCACAGGAGTCAGGGCTGTGGTCACTCACTTGACCTTCTCTTTTCCAGGAGGGGAGCCAACAGCATGTGTCAGCAATAGCCAAAACCCTACTGGAGGTCACGGATGATTAACATTTATTCCATTGCCTGAATGTCTTCAGCTACTCAAATAATATTGTTAGGTTGTAAATTAAGGCTGAAAAAAAGGAATACACATGCAAACATCCCTTGTCCTGGCGAGGGAAAGCCACCTGAGCTGGGAAGTAACTTACTCTCCAAGCTGAGCATTACCAGCGGGCTGAAGGTTTTCTGTCCTATCTGGATCCTGCTGAGGGCTGGTTTCAGAAGCCTTTGACCTAAGGGTCAATAAATCAGGGATTAAATTAGATTAATAATAAAGTAATTAGATTCAAGGGATTGGGCATCCTTGGCCTCAGTCATTCAGATTTTCCTTTGGGTTGTGACTGGTTAGAGCTCCTGTAGGATACAGTGCAGGAGATGCCAAGTGAAGGGCATGATGGAGATGTCCTACAGCATCATTGTGGCACAGGTATGATGCAATTTGCCACTTGCCTCATCACCCAAGAAAAACTTTTTTTGTGCTTTCTGTGTTGGAGCAGCTCAGGTCAAATAATCTCTTTAGAGCAGGAGAGATGAAATATATCCTGCGCAGGGAGAAGGGAACTGGAGGTGGATGGGGTTGGTTGTTGCTATGGGACATGGACTGGTTTCTGCACTTGCTGACTGCCTGCATGCCCAAGGGGAGCTGATAGTTGTGGCCTGTTCCTGGGGTGATTGCTGGGACCAGTCCCGTTTAAACTGGGGAGCTAAGCCCAGCACCAGCTGCTAAGCTGCTCAGCACCAGCTCTCACCCATGCTCAGGTCCTGGGGGCTCAGCAGGGCTTCTGGGCATCTCCTCAGTGACAAATTGACTCTCCCTGGTTTTATCCCCAGGCATCAGGCCAGAGCACTTCAGGACAAAATTCCTCTATAGCCTCGGAAAACAAATGCAAAGAGGCTGCAAACAGGTTTTCTCTGCAAGAGCTGCCAGAGCAGAGGGGCAGGTTGCTGATCACTCAACACTTTGGTATGTGCGACCCACCACGAGCCAGCAGGGGACAAATCCTACTGCTTCCAAGCATCTTCTCCTGGAGAAGAGCCACATTGCTGCTTTCCAAGGGCTCAGCTCAGAGGCTGAGGTTGGTTTTGCTCAGGTGATGGATAAAGCACTGGCCAGGATGGCTTTACTCAGAGTAGAGGTGAGTTGGGGTGTGGCCTGAACACCATGGGGTCTTGAGGGTGGCAGGCAAGGATGGTCCCAGCATGGCACATCAGCAGGGAGGCTCATCCCTGGTCAACCAGAGGCTGGCTGAGAGGCAGATGGGCTTTACCCATGCTCTGGGGGCTGGATGGGTGCCATCCCTCATCTGGAAGTCATTTGGCTGGGAAAACACCATGCTGCCCCAGAGTGGCACCCAGCATTGCTGTTGGGCCCATGTCTGCTGGCTCAGCGGCCGCTGACAGACATGCCTTCGTGCCAGCATGCCCGTGGGCAAGGGACAGCATGGGGACAGGAATAGAAATGTTTAACCTTCACCTAAAATGGATGTGGCTCCCAGGAGGAGGAGGAGCAGGCTCCATCGTTTTGCAGTGACCATCATTGTCTCTAGAGGTGATCAAAGGCTTCTTGGAGTATCTGCAGCTGTCCCACGCCTTCCCCAGACCTGTGGAGACAAGCCCAGCCATGTGAAGGCTCACGTGGGGTCCTGTTGCATTTAGGGAGCTTCTTCAAGGCTGAAACATCACCAAAAACCACCACAGGGCTGCTTATACCCCCTGCCCCCTCCTCCCCCCAGGCAGCCCCCTGAGAGGGGAGCAGCAGGAACTCCAGGTCTGCACTCCCATCTCCTCTGCTTCTTGCCATCATATCTGAGCCCGAATCTATTCTGCAGAGTGCTGCTTTGTAATGACAAGTCCTTAAAGCAGCTTCTAACAGCTTAAATACTTCTGCAGGGATGCTCTTGCAGCCCACACAGCTCCAACAGGCCCCCTGGCACCCCACTCTGGCCCCCCCACATGAGCAGGGAGGAGCATCTCCATGTCTCCATCCCTCTGCCTGCACAGTGGGCTTAGAGCAAGGACAGCATTTTGTCTCAGTACATCATCTTGGGAGTGTGGGGAGGGGAAAAGCTCCTGAGTGACTCTGAAAGTGGAAAACCCCATGCACAAGCCAAGGCTTCACTGCAAATGTCAGCAAGAAGCCAAATATTTTCCTTCCTCTGCAGACAGAGAAGAGGAACTGAAGCTTTGTGTTGCTCTTCCCCAGCTCAGTGACTTTAGATTTTGTTTCGAGTCCTTAGCCCTGCGGTGTCAAGTCTTTAATTTCTGAAGGTATCCGTGGAGATTATCCCAAGTGACAGCAGCTGGAATTCCAGATGCTTTATTTTATACACCCCAAATTAATGAGCTTAGAGGGGGGAACTGTTGCCTCAGCCTTTCAGTGCCTCAGCTTACCCAGCAAATGAGGCACTCAGAGCACATTCAGCAGTGAGAACACCCTGTTATTTGTAAGTGGAATTAACCATCCCCTCTGAGAGCAGGGAATCTGGGACTAGGAAATACTTTGATTGTGGCTCAGCAGATCTCAGTCAAGCAAAAATAACAAGCAACACATGAGCAGTGTTTTGTGGGCTTACGGCAGGGTCGTGAACTTGCAGCCAGACAATAACCAGGAAAAATTAATCCAGGCTGAAAGGCTGGTTCCCACTCAGTGCCTATTCTGGGAGCTATTGGGCACTGAATTTGGGATGGGATACATCCCTCTGTTCCTGGGACACACAATGCTGGGAAAGGGGGAGGGGGGCTGTTCAAGCAGGCAGATCCTGGTAGTGGGGAGGGTTTGGCATCACCCACATCCCCCCTTTGGCTGGAGGAGCCGGAGTGGGACAGACCTATGGAAGATCAAACAGCTCAGAGTGAGCAAATGCTGTTCCCCCCACCCCAAACCCTCTGCTCCACCATCCCTGTAACTGCTTCAAACCCATTAGCTGGGATGAGGAAGGGAGAAGCAGGACATGGGGAACCACATCCCCACCAATGTTTTGCAGCTCTGTGCCTTCATCTGGCCATCAATTAAATTCCACCTCGCCCTCAATCACAGCCACTCTTAATTACACCGCCTTAATTACACAGCAAAGTTACATAACCACTAGCTGCAAAGAAAGGGAAAAACTTAGCAGGGTTGGGTTGGAGTTTGTTTTGGTTTTTTTGTTGTTTTTTCCCCCTCTTCCCTACAAAACCCATCAAAACCCCAATTAAGGAGAGTCTCATCCTCTCACCACAGAGCCACCAGCTGAGAGCTGTGGTCTGGGGGGTGAGGTGAGGGCTTGTCAGCTGCGGGTTAAAGGGATTTGCAGCTGGTTGGGAAGAAGAAAGAGAGTCGCAGCTTACCGAAAGCCTCCCCTGCACCGTCGCCGAGCCGGGCTGCACGCAAGCCTCCCTGCAGCCGAGGCAGAGAGGTGGCTTATATAGCCCAGCGTGGAGCTTAGGGGATGGCAGCGAGCCACCAGCCGCCGAGCAAAAACAGATCGGACGAGTGAGGAAACCACAGCCTGAATAATCCCTTAACAAGGTGATGGTAAACACAAGCCCTTGGTAAAACAGCAGCTGCCGGGGCTGGCAGCGATGCCATGGCATGGCAGGGTGCTGCTGGCAGCAGGGCAGGACAGGGCATGGTGTGGGTACCACGTCCCAGCAGGGGCATGAGTCCTGGCACAGCACTGCCACTCTTTGGGGTTGGCTTTGGGTCTGGATCCAAAGTAGCTGCTGCTCAGCACTGAAGATGGAGTTTTCTATGAAGATGGATGAGTTTCTCTGAGATGGATGAAGTGTGATGAGTTTTGGGGATGCTTTCTTGGCTCCTGCCCGGTCTAGGTTAAAGGTGGTGCCTACCCAGGATTACTCATGGGGTTCCTGCATTTTGCAGGCATGGGGCAGAGCTTGGCTGAGCACCTTCCCCCACATTGCCCACTCACCTCTGCCCCATGCTGGTTCTGGCAGGGGTCACATGAGGATGCTACAGGGATGTCAGGATGTGGGACCAAAGCAGATGGGTTGCTTTGGACACCTGGGGTAGCACAGAGGTGCAGAGGCAGGACCATCCTTGCAAATAAATGTGACTGTGTCTCACTCAAGCCATGGAGAGATCTAGCAATGACCTTAACAAGAGCTCCAGCTCCAGCCCCAGGCTGGGCTTCAACCCCACCAGGTTCTTCTTCCCTCTGCAGCCATGTTTTCCCCATGTAACTTCTGGCCTGACTTGCCAAAGTATGCAGCCGCATGCAAGTGAGTACCAGCCATGCAGACAGCCCCAAGTACTGTGGGGCTATGCTGCTGGTTTGCTGCAGGAGTCCAGTGTGAAAACATCTGCTTTACATAGTGGGAGCCATCCCTGAAGGCTGGGGATGGGCACTGGGGCAGCCAGTGGTGTGCTGGATGTGCCAACAGTGTCCTGGGCTGGTTCTTTGTAATCCTTGCCAGCTCCGGTGCCAGAGGGAGCGGTGCAGGAGGAACATAGATTGAGGTGTCACATAAAAATAATAGGTGGTGGCCTGCACCAGCTCCTGTTTATGTTTACAAGGAGAAAGCACCTGGGACATGCCAAAAAAGGCAGGATGTTTTTATTTGGTGGGCAAGGAGCACTTGGTAAGCTGGAGGTCCCAGACCTGTGAGAGGAACACAGAGCTCAGCTGCGTTTTCCCACCATGATGAGGACAAGATGTGGCAAAGGTGCTGAGTCTGAAAGCAAGGAATTCATCTTCCCTGGGTGGTACCTGCCTGCCACCGTGGCCAGCCCATCCCTAGCACAGCAGCAATGCCTGGGGAGGTGGCTCCAGTCCCACTGGCTGCTTGGCACACGCTGGCATCAATTTCCATGGGTCATGCTTTGGGGTAAGGAAATGTGCTGGTCTGCAGAAGGACAAAACTGTTATTTTTTTATCTTATGGAGACTAGGTTATAGTTCTAGCCCAGCACAGCTGCAGGGATTTCTACGTGGGATTTTGCAGCCTCCTTAGCATGGGTGTCTCCTCTCCAGCATGGCTCCTGCAAGACGAGCTCAGGAGACACGTGTGTGGCTTCAGGAGCAGGTCTGGGACATGTGAGTTCATGCAAACCCCAAGTCTCTAGAAAAGTCTGGTTGCACAATCTCTCTTGGCTTGGCCATCCCTTGCTGCAGCTCCAGCACGTGGCTCACGTTGGATGGGGCAGCACCAGCAGAGCCCCAGCAACTGAGCACCACTGACTGCACCGTGGCTCTGGGAGATGCCCAGCTGCTTTCCAGCCACGCCAGGTGGATGATGCCCTGATCCATGGGGCAGAGGGGACAAGCAGGGTGCTGCCCTATACCCAGGGCCATCTCTCTGCAGGGCTGTAGCACCCTTGGCTGGTGGAGAAGGATGCATCCCAGACCATAATGCTCTTACCTTTCTGACCATCACCTGTGGGTTCAAATGGCCAAGGCTGATGTTTCCCAAGCAAAGCATCAGTGCAGCAGAGCTGCATCCTTTTGGACTCATTCCCCTCCTGGATTAACCCTAGAGGCTCTGTCTGGCTCTCATGGGATTTTTCCATGGTTTCATCACTGATGTGTAATTACAAAGCCATGAAGTGTTTCTGTGAATGCTTAATGCTTCCCCCTCACCAGTGCAGATGCTGGGGCTGTGTCAGAGGAGTGTGATAGTGCATGGTGTAACAGCACCTCCCTCTCCACACTCCTCCACAGTCATCTCCATTGCAGTTTTTTTGCATCCCTTTAATAAATCTAGGGGAAAAATAGCTAGTGATGCTCATCCTGGCTAGTTGTCCCACCCTCTCCAACACAGCATCAGGAGTGTGACCATCACCAAAAGCCAGCTGCATCATGCCGGGAGGCTGATAGGGGTGGTGAGGCTGCTCTCAGCATTGCACATGGGTTTTACAGCCTGTGGGGTGTGGGAAATGTCCTGTGGGCTCCATGAAATATCCTCTAGGCTCCATGAAATGCCTTTTGGGCCCGAGCCTGTGCTCAGCTCCCCGCTGGCTGCCCCCCTCCTCCATCCCTGCACCCTCTTCCCCAGGAGCTGACGGTTATTTTTCCCTGCTGTGTGTTTCTGGGCTCGCTCCTGTTTACGGAGATGGGAGTTAAAATAACTGATTGATGACTTTGTTCCATCCCAAACACTTTGGGGAAGTTTGCGTGGTTTAGGAGGGAGAGCTGGGAGCTGGGATTTCATTAAGCACTTGGCTCCCAGCACTTCTCCAGCCATGCTCCAGGGGTGGCTAATGTTGTTTTTTAAATCCTGTTTTGCTATCCCAGGAGCTGGGCTGGCGATTGCCATGGTTTGTAGGAGAACTTGGAGATGTGGCTGGTCCCTGGGGTTCACTCTCAGCTCTGAACCACCAGCAAACCTCGCAGCCACCGCAATATTGTTTCCCTTAAGCCCTCCTCCACCGCTTCATCAGCACAAAATTGCACTCCAGCTGCCTGAAAGCTTTGGAAAAGAGCCCAAAAAATGAACTACTGGAGTTTGTTTTTAATGTGTGGATGAGGATTTACAGACTGTGGCCAGGAGAAAAGGAGTGAGCAGACCTTTCCCCTCCTGGCAGGATCTGCTTTAGGAGCTAAAGCCTCGACGGTGGCTGAGCAGTGGTCAGCTCCACATATATCCTTTATGGAACAGATGCAAAAAGCACCACAGAGGAAGGACTCCATGAAAGCCAGGAGCCAGGGAAAGACTGATTTTAGCTCTGGAGGTCAGGAAGGCTTTTTGTGGAGCAGTGAAACAGCTGAGAGCTGAGGGAGAGCAAGCAGCTACAGCCACACTGCTCATGGGGTCTAACTGTAGGGCAAGCCCCTAAATGTCTGCTGGCATCAGAATATCATGACTGACACCCCAGCATGTAAAACAGGGAATGTTCCCTGCTCTGTCATCACATCTTCCAAGGAAAAGGGCTTTTCCTAGGACTGGTGCAGGGCATGGCTGTTAGCTGAGTGCCCAGGGACTGTTACCTGCATCCCTGCTGCATGTACACAGCCTGATATCCAGACCACCTGGAGAGGGGTCACTGGGATATCCCAAATAGTCAAAGGGTCCAGTTAGGGTTTCCCTCCTGGATGCTGTGTCCATCCCTGATGTCTCTCCTGCTGCATCACAGCTCAGAGGAGCAGAGATAGGAGATGCTAGGAGAGAGCCAGAAGTGTCTCAATAGCAAAGCTCTTTTTAATTGCATTGCTGAGCTGGGGAAATTAAGTGCTCTACGAGATGGAGCAGGCCATTCTTTTTGAGCCTTTAATGAGTAACACCCATCCCAGCCTCTCCCTGGAGCATTATCTCCTTGGGGATACTCACAGGGCAGTATCCTGGTGCTACATGCTGGTACAGCAGCAGTATTTGCTGGGAACATCCTGCTGGCAGATGTGGGCTAAGAGCAGAGCCTGAGCTGTTGCACAGCTCGGATGGGTGATGGCAATGCAACCACAGCATGGGAACAGGTATGATGGGAATGTGGTGAGGTCCAAGCTAGGGCAGCACTTCAATGGTGACATTTAAACCATGGAGGAAGAGCAGGACATGAGCTCCAACCCACAGCCCAGTGGCTGTTTGCTTTAGTTCTGCTTAACAAAGACTATTCTGTATCAAAGCACAGATTGCTTTGGGCAACTGACTGCTCCTGAAGAAATCCTTAATTTATTGCTCTTCTTTACAGGCATTAGCTTTGGATTGGGATGTGCTCTAAGGCTGTGCACCTATGGGCAGCTTCCCACCCATGGGATGGTGGTTTTTGGTCTCATCTGTGCCTTTTCCTCTTTGATTTTCTTGCTTATAAGCCAGAAGTGGAGGTGGACAGGGTTGCAGCTGATTTACACCAGCAAAGCACCAGCTAGTTTTTCCTAAAAACTAGCAAAATCCCACATGACCTGTGAGAGGGCAAGGGAGGGCTTGGCTCCTCCAGCACACTATGGTTTGTGTCCCTCCTGCCCTGCAAGGATCACACCAGCAGCATATGGGAGAGGTGTAGGCTGTGTGAGCCAGACCAGAGGTGATGGGGAGGGTAAGGAAAGGGTTAAAAGGGGCTTTCCAGTGTGTGGATGAGCTTCTCCTTGGGATGGGCAGAAAACATGCAAGGTGATAGAGCTGGGTGGGTGCTGGGCACTGATTGAACCATGTGTGAATTTTTTCTCAGGTTCACTACTGCACTGAGCAACATGGAGCTGAGCCTGGGCTGGGGGAATTGAGGCTGAGCCACTTCCAAAGTCACAGCTCCAGAAGAGTTTGCCAGCATCCGTGCTGGCACAAGAGGACATGGAAACACCTCCCCTTCCCGGAGCACACTGTGGTCATGGAGGTGAGCAGAGCTGTAAAATATCTCATGACCTCAGGCATGGTGCTGAGGGCATGCTTGGAAAAGCTGGTCCCTGCCCAGCTAATTCCAGTGCTGCCGGGATTCCCCCTGGGGCAGCTGTGGCCATATCAGCTTTCAACAGAGGGTAGATATGTGTTTGCCAGGAGCACAGGGGTTTGCTGGGGGCCAAGTGCTGCTGGAAGGAAGGGCTAGAAGCCTCCTGGTGTGAGCACATTGCACCAACTGAGATGAAAACTAGTTGGGAAGGCAGCACAGCAGATAAGCTCCTGGCATGGGATCAAACATTGCCTCCTGGAAATGCCTCCCTGAGAGGCCAAATCCAGCCAGGGAGGAGATGTCAACACATCTCATCCCAAGGGACACTAGGGTTCTGCAGTCCTGGGGCTTGGCTCAGAGAAAGTTTCTTGCAGGAGGATAAAAACAGGGTGGTGAAACAGAAACTATATTTCTCCAGCACATTTCATAGACTCATGGAATCATAGAATGGTTTGGGTTGGAAAGGACCTTAAAGATCATCTAGTTCCAACCCCCATGCCATAGGCAGGGACAACTTCCACTAGACCAGGTTGCTCAAAGACCCATCCAACCTAGGCTTGAACACTTCCAGGGAGGGGACATAAAGTCAAGGGGACAAGTCCCTGCATAAAGTTTACCCAAGGGTGTTTATAAGGCTTGAAAACTTCTTGGAGATAGGAAGCTTAGGGGAAAGAGGTGCTGGAGGAGGTTTTCCCTGCTTCTTGCTCCTGCAAGCTGCAGGTAATGCTCCTGAGAGTCCCATGGAACTTTCAGCTGGAGGAAACCAGCCCTCAAGTCTGGCCTGTGTTTGGGAAGGAGCATCCCAAGGGAGCACTGAAATACAGTCTTGAGGCACACAGTCCAATTGGGGAGCATGGAGAGACAAGGGTCTTTAAGTTTGGAGCAAGGCAATGGGCCAGGTCCTACAGGGAGTGATCAAAAAAGCAGAGGATAAAAGAGGGCATGAAAGGCAAAGGCAAGGAGAGCAACTAAAACCCACCCAAAAACAAGGGCAAAATTGTTCACTTCCGTGAGTTAGTCACAATGAAAACATTGGGATTTCATCATTTCTTCCAGCTCAAGAAAAATACCCAGTTAGGGCAGCGAAAGCCCTGGCCAGGTTGGTGAGTGCTGGAGGGGAAGGAGATCCATGGCCCTTCCATCAACCCCCTGGTTTATTGGGAACAGGAGCACCACCAGGGTCCTGGGGGACACTTCCCAAATATACCCCCACAGCTGAGTTTTCCAGCCTGGGAAAGCTTCTGTGGGTAGGATGCACACATGCATCCAGGTTTTGTCGCTCTGTGGTGAGCAGATGGTGTTCAGCAGCAAAACTCACCACATCTTCTGGAGCTTGACCTCAGGGTCTGCTCTAGGATGATAAATTCACCCTTCTCTGTTGTCTACTTTAGAGATAAGGAAGGAGGATTTTGCTCTACTCAAGATGTCCTGGTGAAAGATGGAGGAAAGACCCTGAGAGCTGCTGCTCCCTGTGGGAAGAAGTAAAACTGGGGAAACTCTAGGCTCCCCTGCCAGCAAGGTCCTTGTCCTTTACACCATCCTGGCTGAGTCTGTAACTTGGATGGCCAGTGTGATGTGCTGGGCTCAGCAACGGCAGGAGCCCCAACAGGTTTGAGTACCAAAAGCATGTTCTCAGCACCGCTGTGCAATGGCAGGATAGCCCTTGGAGAAGGAGTTCTACTAGCAAGGTCTCCAGTGAGGCTTCAATATATGAGGCTGAATCAGAAACAGCACAGTAATTTCACCAAGAGGTGTTCCAGCGACACAGTTTACCACAACATTGACTCCAGTGGGCAGGAAAGCTCCCTCCCTCTGCTTTAAACAAGGACTTCTAGGAGGGGGATGGCATGACCCAGATTATCCCTATGAGGGACAGCAATTAGCATCCCTCCTGGCAGGCTCAGCAGAGCTCCCAGGGCTGGGTGAGCAGGCAGAGTGAGCTGCTGCTTTAGCCCTGGTGACCACTGAGCTTTGCTCCTCTTGTTTTTTGCTTCAAAGATTTTGGGGACTTGAGGGTGATGCCCCACTCCAGCCAGGCCCATAGCCTGTAGCCCCAGTGCTGGTTGTTAAGGAGCAGGATGGAAACTGGGAGCTTCCCAACCCACTTGACTTGTGAACTTTGGGTAAGAAGAGAAGCTGTTCCAGAGGTGAGCTCATTTCTAACCCCGGGAAATGACTTCATGGACGCTGGTATTTACTCACAAAAACATTGCATGTCAGATGTCCCTGACTAGACTTTCTGTTTCGAGTCCAGTATGAGACAAACATTTCCTTGGACCAGCTGCTCCTGTGAAAATTCAAGATTTGGAGGAAGAGAAGAAGAATGAGAGGGAAATAAAACCAATCAGCACTAAAACATCTCTGAAATGATGATTTTTTTTCTGAGCAAAGGGGAAGTTTTGGATAACCAGCATGGCAAAGGCACCTGCCTGGGGTGAGGGTGCAGGTGATAGGTGCTGCTATAGGATGGCTCTGCTGGAAGAAGAGGAGTTATCACCCCCCTATAAAGCCCAGCAGTAGGGGAAAAGACAAGTTCTCTCTTTTGTGAAGCCAAGCCCCCAAGCACTGATAGATTAGGATCAACAGCAGCAGGTTCCCTGTCCTGTGTTTGAATTTCATTATATCCCATGCCACTTTCCCTGCATGAGCTCACCATTCATATGATGGAAAAACACAGCACTTCTCATGCAAAAACTACCCCTGGGGCTGTGCTACCACCTGTGGCTTCCTGGGCTCTGTTTTCTCCAGCATCCTGGGATAATCCACAAAGATTCAAGGAGAAAACTTCTACTTGAGGATGCCTGGAGATGTTGTGGCTTGTCGTGGAGCAGCACTGGGCTGCAGCTCCAGGGATGTACTGGGACAGCATCCCAAGAGGAGAGGATTTCGGAAGGAGCCGAGCCGTGGCGCATGGAAACAAGCCCTGCCTGCCAATGCTGTTTCCTAATCCTGGGGACCAAAACCCTCTGATTGTTAAAGCAGTGTTCAGAGCTCCAGCTGAAGGCTGCTGAGCAGACACCATCCAATCTGACCTTTGAGGAGAGGAGCAAAAAAAAGAGAGAGAGAAAACACAAGGGGGTTACTGTGCAAAGGCTGGAGAAAAATAGTCATTTAAATAAGGGACCCCACCCTTTCAAGAAGACTTCTTGCTAGTGCATGCCCAGGACATTTCTGGGTGATGGCATGCTGAAAACATCCTCTCTGAACAGGGCCCAAAAGGCTTTGTTGTGGTGTGAGCAAGGCTTACAGTTCACAAGAAAAATCCTGTCCCTCTCTTGCGTCATGTGGTGGGGGACGGGGAGGACAGCTCTAGACACAAAGGGCAACCAGGGAGGACAGCTCTAGACACAAAGGACAAACAGTGTCCACATTCCTGACTCCCTGCTTGATTGCTTCAGTGCAGGTGCAAAATGCTAAGGGGAAGGGAAAACCGGGATGAGTGTATAAGCCCTCAATACAGAAAGGCCATGGAGCTGATGGAGCAGGTCCAGAGGAGGCCACGAGAATGCTCAGGGGCTGGAACACCTCTGCTCTGAGGACAGGCTGAGGGAGCTGGGATTGTTCAGCCTGGAGAAGAGAAGACTTTGGGGGGACCTACTAGTGACTTTCCAGTACCTAAAGGGAACTTACAAGAAGGCTGCAGAGGGCCTGTTTGCAAAGGCCTGCAGTGAAAGGACAAGGGGCAATGGTTTTAAATTGGAGAAGAGTAGATTTAAACTGGACATTAGAAAGAAGTTCCTCACCACGAGGGTGGTGAAACACTGGCCCAGGTTGCCCAGGGAGGTGGTTGAGTTCCCATCCCTGGAGGCATTCCAGGTGAGGCTTGCCAGGGCTCTGGGCAAGCTGCTCTAGTTGGGGATGTCCCTGCCCACTGCAGGTGGATTGGACTAGATGAGCTCCAGAGGTCCCTTCCAACCCCGATGATTCTGTGATTAATCTCAGCTTTAAGCAGGAGGTTAAGTCAAGGAGGAGGTGGCTGCTGAAATAACTGGGCTTCCACTCAAATTCTTTGTGGTTTCTGGGGTTTTTTGTTGTTAGGTTATTTTTCTTTCCCCATAGGGACTAGGCTCACTCCTGTGATGGTCTGGACAGGTAAGGAGATGATGGCACTGTCCCCTCTTGCACAGCCAGGTAAGGAGATGATGGGACTGTCTCCTCTTGCAGGACCAGGGTGGCTGGTGCTTGCTGGGCACCTGCCCTCCTGCTGCTTCTCACTTTCCCCTCCAATGTAAAGCTCTTTGGAATGCATAAATCACCCTCTGGAGCTCTGAGCAAAGTCTCCAGCCTGGTCCCTTTCAGCAGTCCAGTAGGTGTGAGGAAGGGCTTAGAGACTCCAGTGGATGGTGGTGCTGCAGCATCTCCTGGATCTCAAGCCAGTTCCTCTGCAACACAATTTGACTCCTAAACCCACAAAGGGGAAAAAAAAAAATCTCTTTTTTTTTTTTTGCTGTGCCCAGGAGCACTCCTGCCCTGCAAGCAGAGCAAACCTCAGGGATGGTGCAACCACCTCTTGGAGCTCAGGTGCTTCCTCCTCAAAGTAAGTGGGAATAGGTTTAATGATGGAAAACCTCCTATCCTAGAGAGTGAATCTCCTCCTCATGGGGAACAACACTGAGCCATCTCCAATCCACCTGTACACCATTACTGCTTCATTTAATAGAGCAGGAGATGGGAAGGTCTGCTTGCATGTAACTGAAGTCCTCAGAGTGTCCCTGGGAGTGTGTGTGCTGGCCCCAGCAGGGCTTGGGGATAGCCCTCTGCCATCCTCACAGTTCCTTTACCTCTGCTGCCTGGAGGAGCAGGGTGTCCTCAGTTTCCCTCCCTGGCCTTGCATCACCCATCATATTTTTTAAGCCCTTTTATGCTCTTTGTCCCTCTGAAAGCAACACAAAAAGAACAAAGTCAGAACCAATAGAGTGCAGGGTGGGGGGAAAGCATATTCATTAAAATGACAAAATGACCCAAGTTTCTCCTCATTAACTCCCTCCTCCCAGCATTTCCATTCCAGGCACATACCTGTGTTGATATGTGATGCTCCCAGGGACCTGTGTGGTCCAGGAGCATCACTGGTGGGGGGAGGTAGTGGGGGGTGTACCTGTGTGTGCTGTGAGTCTCCTGGTTGTCTGAGCAACAGGGATGTTCATCACCAACTCCAGGGATAATTAACTCATTTCCCTGTATTTATAGAAATCTGATGCAGGGAATGTGGGCACTTCTCCCTGATGGGGCCACATTTGGCCACAACATCCTGAATTTTGGCTGTTAATTGCCATACAGTGGCTTTGTCATCATCCCTGCTGCCTGCTCTTTAAGCCTGAAATTAGGGGGCAAGCTTGTGAAGCCACCAAGAGCAGAAGTGCCTGAGGGTGAACTCTCTGCTCTGCCAGCTCTGGGGACATTGGCAGCAGTGTTGGCAGCTCCAGATGCCTGCAGACTCCTGGGTTGGAAACAGCAGAGCTGCCAGCTCAGGCACCAGCAAGGAGAAACGTTGCTGCTTCAGGGAGTTTGTTGCAGGGGTGTGATGGGAAGACAAACTGGAGCATCCTGACTCGGCACTGCGGCACCGGGAGACCCCTGGGGAAAGATCAGGAGCATCTTCTCTCGGCTGCAGGGCATGCATATGTCAGGTATGTTCTCAGCCAGCCAGCAAGCAGCTCAGGACTTTTGAAGTGCTTTTTCTTTTCACTCCTTGCTTTTTTGGGGTTGGTCTTTTAGGGAGGGAAGGGTGGGGGTGTCGTTCTTGGAGGCTTGGGATGCAGGTGGTGGGGCTGGAGGAGGGTGGCTTGCTGCAAGGTGTCAGCATCTCCACCCTGCAGAGCTGGACAGACAGGTTTGAGCTCTGCTGCTTGTGTTATTTGTGCAGAGGTGAGGAATGCTTCAGTTTGGTATCAGCAGACCAAAAGGTGCTTGAATAGGTAAGAGGTATAACCTATCTGTGGCTGGGGCTGTTAACACTTCATGTCCTCCAGAACTGGAAGTATTTGCCCTTGAAACAAGCTTGAGTTGGCCCCAAGCTAGCTGTGATCAGGCAAAAAGGGCAATTAAATCAGGTCATGGGGGGCCAGCAAGCAGTTCATCACCCCTAGCCATCTCCTACCTGGGTGTGTTTCTACCTCCACCTCCTCCTGAAGGCAAAGGGACAGAGGTGCTGAGCTAGTCCTGGGAAGATCCAGGCTCCTAAATACTACTGTGATCCTCTCCTGAGAGCTGCTGTCAGCTCATGGACAGCATGGGATCCCCTTTCTCCCCTCCTGGGCACCCCCAGGTGCTCTCACCCATGCCCCAGATCTGGCACTGGAGATGCAGGTGGACCATTATGGTTTAGGTGGGCCTTAAAGGTTCAGGTGGACCATGAAGCTTTAACACACTAATAGAAAGTGCTGTGGGGTTTCCAAAAAGGCTGAGCTCTGCTTGCAAATCCCCTTTGGAAGGATGAGCCCTTGAACTGAGCAGAGCTCTCTGGCACAGGCTCAGCCAGCTCCAGATTGACCCGTTCCTGGCCAGATGCTGGCATGCCATGGCTCATCCTGTGCTCCTGGCCACCAGGTCCTGCTTCCCAGCTGCTCAACTGCCTCCCAAAGAGCTAAAAATATATATCTGTGTGAGGAATTACTATAGCTACAGCAGGGAGTAGGGAGAGAAGGCAGCTAGGAAGTGTCACCGTAACCTAGAGGTGCAGCAGCTTGGGAAAATGGGCAGCATGGAGAGGACAGGCTGGCAGGTCCTGCTGCTGCCTCCAGTGCAGATCCCACCATCTCCCCATTTCTCCTTACACTGAAGCTGCAGCACATGACAGCCCCTACAGGGGGGATTTGCCCCAGGGCAGGTTTAGGAATTTCTTCACTGAAAGGGTTGTTAGACATTGGCCCAGGCTGCCCAGGGAGGTGGTGGAGTCACCATCCCTGGAGGGGTTTAAAAACCATAGAGATGTGGTGCTTAGGGCCATGGTTTAGTGGCATGGGGGTGATAGGTATGGTTGGACTTGATGAGCTTAGAGGTCATAGAATCATAGAACAACCCGAGTTGAAAGGGACCCCCATGGATCATCAAGTCCAACTCCCATTAGGCATAGGGCAAAACCCCAAGGTCACATGAGGTGACTAAGGGCATTGTCCAAGTGTCTCTTAAACTCCACAAGATTTGGAGCCATGACCACTTCCCTGGGGAGCCTGTTCCAATGCTCCACCACTCTCTGGGTGAAAAACTTCCCCCTAACATCTAAATTGGACATCCCCTGGGACAGCTTCATGCCATTCCCCCGAGTCCTGTCACTGTTCACTAAAGGGAAGAGCTTAGCCCCGACTCCTCCCTCTCTGGTCAGGAGGTTATAAACTGCTATGAGATCC
>VWZO01010524.1:188113-216842 GCA_013396975.1 Bucco capensis
GATTTCAGCCTTTCTACATATGACTACCCCTCCAAGCCCCTAAGCATCTTTGTTGCCCTCCTCTGGATGTTCTCCAGAAACTTCATGTCTCTCTTGTACTGTGGAGCCCAGAACTGCACACAATACTCCAGGTCTCTTCCAACCTGACTGATTCTGTGATTCTGTAAGGGGGTTGACTTTGCCACTTGTGTTTTGCAGGGGATGAGTGACGAGCAGCTCCCCAGCTCTCCCCACTGCCCCGCCACAGAGGAGGACACCAATGTCTCAGCCTCGGGCTGCCCCAAGCACTGGGTGCAGCCCCGGTTCACGGCAGCAGCCAAGGGCCGAGTGATCATCACGGCCATCTTCTTCTTGCTGGCTCTGGGCTGCAACACAGCAGTGCTGGGCAGCCTGCTGAGGAAGAGGAGGAAGTCCCACGTGCAGCCACTGATCATCAGCCTGGCGCTGGCTGACCTGCTGGTGACAGTGGCAGTGATGCCCCTGGATGCGGTGTGGAACGTGACAGTGCAGTGGTACGCTGGGGACCTCTCCTGCAAGCTCCTCAACTTCCTCAAGCTCTTCTCCATGTATGCAGCAGCCCTGGTGCTGGTGGTCATCAGCTTGGACCGTCACGCCGCTATCCTTCATCCCTTCTCCCGCGCTCACCGCCGCAATGGGCTGCTGCTCCGTGCTGCCTGGGCCAGCAGTGTGCTCCTGGCTTTGCCCCAGGTAGGGTTCAGTGGTGCTGCACTCGTGCTTTGCTCAGGCTGGGGTAGTTTGGGAGAATCCCAGAATCCCAGCATGGTGGGGGTTGGAAGGGACCTCTGAGGATCATCTAGTCCAACTCCCCTAGGGTCACCCAGAGCAGGTTCATAGATTCATAGATTCATAGAATGGCCCAGGTTGGAAGGGACCTTAAAGATCATCTAGTTCCAACTCCCCTACCATGGGCAGGGATGCCANCAGGTTCTCTCCCAGATGGGTTTGGAATCTCTCCAGAGAAGGAGACTGCACAAGCTCCCTGGGCAGCCTGGGCAAGGGCTCTGGCACCCTCCCAGCAAAGATGTTTTTCCTCATGTTCTCTCCATGCTCAGTCAGGAGCACCTATAGGATGTGGTGCCCTGTTCCAAAGCCTCTCTGAGTGATTCTTTGGTTCTTCACTTTAGCTTTTCCTCTTCCACCTGCACACAGTCCCAGGAAGGAACTTCACCCAGTGTGTTACACACGGGAGCTTCCGAGCACACTGGGAGGAAACTGTCTACAACATGTTCACCTTCAGCACCCTTTACATCACCCCTCTGAGTGTCATGATTGTTTGCTACATCCGGATCATTTGGGAGATCAGTAAGCAGCTAAAGATAAACAAAGGTAAGCAGGTCCCAGCCCTTTAGTGTCCACCATGACTCTATGAACCTTCCCCAGCCTAGAGTGTTGTTGGGTCTGTCCCAGCACCCTTTGAAGGATAACCCAGCTGAGGGGTTTGACACAGAATTCTTCACCCTCTGCCCCCTTTTTGTTGTCTTCTGCTTCCTGTGGGTCATGGAGCAGACCATGAGGTGGTCTCCCCTCTCTCTGGCTGAAGCATAGTCATGGATGTTGTGTTCTGATTTTCTGCCACCTCTAGCTTTGCTGTTGACTCTCCCTGGCAGGTTTGGTAACAACTCAAAATGATCACATCTCCAAGGCACGCATGAAGACTCTCAAGATGACCATAGTGATTGTTGCCACCTTCATCATCTGCTGGACCCCATACTACCTCCTGGGCTTGTGGTACTGGTTCCAGCCAGCCATGATCCAGAAGATGCCAGAGTATGTCAACCACAGCTTCTTTCTCTTTGGCTTGCTGCACACATGCACTGACCCTGTCATTTATGGACTGTACACCCCCTCCTTTCGGGAGGACCTGCAGCTGTGTCTCAGGGGCATTGGAACAGCCATTAGCAGGCAGGAGAGACACCAACCTGTCTCAGCCTCACCGAAGAACATCACCAAAGAATGTGCTGTAAATGGTACAGTGGCATCAGGTGTATCCAATGGGACAACTGTCAACACAGTCTGCTGAAGACACATACCCAAAAGGAGATGGGAGACACAGCTTCAGGGGCTGCTTTGTCCCATAGGAGCATTCTGGAGACTTTCATAAAGAGGTTTGCCACCCAGCTTTGGTGGGTGAGGGTCTCTGGCTGGACACTGGGAGTGTGTCTTCTGCAAAGGGCTCATCAAAGGCTTTTACTCTGTTTTCTCCACCCATCATAGAAAAGCTCTCTGGAAATTTTGGCTCTCCTGCCTCTGAGCCATGTGTGATCCCTGGGAAGGATCTCAGTCTTTGGAGAGTGACTAATGCAGGGGTATTGGTTTCCCTGGGCATGGTGGGGAGGGAAGGAGGTCTTGTGGGGATGGAGGGGCTTAGGAAAAAGGAGTACAAAGGACCACAGATGGGATGGGGTGGGATGGGATGGAGATTCTTCTCCCTTTTGGAGCCAGCCAGAACGGAAAACAGTCCTTGCTGCCACGTTCCAGTGTGCAGGGAGTGGTATGGACACATCCTAACACAGCAGCAAACTGGGACATGAGGTTAACCACAAGAGAGAGTGTTTGGGATAACCAGAGAGTGAGAGCCAGCCCTGACACTGCCCAGCCTCTCAGGACTGTCTCTGCCCCATGTCCTAGGGCAGGAGCTGGCAGGTTGCAGACCATCTGCTGAGCTGGCCCCATATTTTCTTTACCCTAAGGGCTTGCCCCAACACCAGCACCTAGTCTCTGCCCCAGCAGGCTGGGTGCAGCCACCCAGCAGGTGATGCTTGTGATCCCAATGAGGAAAGTGATGGGAAGCACCTGTGAGGGGAGGAGCCCATCAGTATCCATGGCTATCAGGTGGGTGCTCAGGGGCTTTGGCTTCATTAGGAGGACAAAGGAGGTTGTTGGAGGAGCTGCCTGAGCTGGGGTGAGTAAAATGGAGTTCTTTTTTCTCTTTTTAACCAATGTTTTAGAAGTTGCTTGTGAGTATGGAGGCTTCTTGTCTGTGTGTGGGTTGAGGAGATGATGGCTTTGGTCAAGTGTGTTGTTCCTTTCAGTGTAATGAGAAATATTGGTTTGTTTCTTTGTTCATTTCTCTGCTGGTTGTTATTAAATGCAGTTTCTGCTTTTGAAAAGGAAATGTTGTCCTGAGCCAAGGGAAGATGTACTTCTCTTTTGGTTTTGTGAAATCTTTGGGTAGCTTAGGAGCTCTGGACTGGGCAGGAGGAAGTTCCATGGGCACTTTTGTGGCCACTGTAGCTCTCGATGAGCATCTGGACTTTATCAGGATGAAAAAGCTTTGTCTTCAAAACATCTCTTAACTTGCTGTGGTTACAGGTAGGAAAGCTGGGAGATAGCTTCCCCCAGGAAAGCAAATCCCAATTGAGGTGCTCAGGGGGCTTTCTTGAGCCTGCCTCTGTGAGGGGATGGATCCCCAGTGGTCAGAAAGGATCTATACTGGTCTCCTAGGGCCCCAGCTAACAAATTATTGAAACTGGAGGGCTGGAAAGCAGTTTGGCTTGCTGTTTGGCTTTCCTGGGCTCATTCTGCTCCAGGTTAATTCTGCACTGGTGCTGGGAGCAGGGCTGGCTGCTGCTGGGCTGCCTCTGCTTGACCACAGGGAAAAAGAGCTGCTTGGAAGGGGATGGGAATGACTTGTGGCAAGGGAAGACTTGTTTTGTCTCTGTGTTCCTGCTGGTCACTAATGAGAGGCAGAGCTTGCAGGTGTGTTGGCTTTTCTGGCAAGCCTCAAATTAGTAGGAGAGTGCTTTCTGCTGTGTGGGAAAGAACAAGCCCAGGGTTGCTCATAGACATAAGGCTGCTTGCCCCCTCTTGCACAGCTGCAGGAGAGCTCAGAGCTGCTTTGTGGAGCATGAAGCACTTCTGCTCTTGCTGGGAGGGACCCACCAGCTTCATACCCCATAAGGATGGTGAGAGGGCACAAGCAGCTTTGGCTTTAGGTGAAGAGAAGGACAATTGGGTGCTGGAATGGATACACACCTTAGTCCCTGGGGGATGCACTGCACATCCCTCAGGATGCTTGCAGGCCCTCCAGTGCTGCTCCTTTTGCATGCCCCTTGTACCTTCCCTCTTGTTGCTGGTGCTCAGGGCTGACATTTTGGGAAACCCAGAGTATGGGCAATGTACCCAAAGTGGCAGCTTTCATGAGAGAAGGAAAATGTCACTGGAAGAGTTTGCTGCCAAGTTATGTGCCCAACAGGCATGGGAAGGGGGAATAAGCAGATGGTAGCACCTCCCCAGGGGAGCTGGAGAATGACCTGAGTCTGGGTCCTGCCAGACATGGACCAAAGCCCAAGCTTGGGTTGAATGTCCTCATGTTTCTGATTCTCCATTTCTAAATCCACTCATTCTATAGAGAGCAAAAGATATTTGCATCACTCTGCAGGAGTAGGAAACCCAGAGCCACCTGCCTGTGGTGGTTCCCTGTCTCCCCACATGACCTCAGACACATAGTCTCTACCAGCACCTCCCCTGGCTCCTGAGATCTCTTCATATAGATAGATATTTTTATTTACATACTTATGTGTAGTTGTATATAAAAAATAATTACACCAACATACATATATATATATAGGCCTGTTGCAGTGGGTCCAGAGTAGGACTACAAAAATGATCCAAGGGCTGGAGCACCTCTCCACTGAGGGAGCTGGGGTTGTTCAGCCTGGAGAAAAGAAGGCTCCAGGGAGCCTTTCAGTGAAGGGGACTGTAAGAAAGATGGGGAGACACTTTTTAGCAGGGCCTGTTGTTGGGATAGGTCAATGGGTGATGTTTTGAAACTGAAAGAGGAGATTGAGATTAGATGGAAAACTAGTTTTTAACACTGAGGGTGGTGAGACACTGGCCCAGGTTGTCCAGAGAGGTGGTAGATGTCCAATCCCTGGAACCATTCCAGGTCAGGTTGTTTGGAGCTTGGGCAACCTGCTCTAGTTGCAGATGTCTCTGCTGTGACTGCATGGGGGTTGGACCAGATGACCTTTGAAGGTCCCTTCCATCCCAAACCCTTCTTAATATTCACCACAGTAATGTAGTGAACACATTAATAAGCACAGGTAGCTCTCTTATTTTACAGCTCCTCAACCTCCCCCTGGGCTGCCTGCTTCAGCCACAGTGCTCCCTTTGTTCAGGAGGAAACTGATTTATTCTCCAGGAGCATTTTTATAATACTCTGCGCATTCAAAGAGCAACACAAAGTGGCTTAAGAGGTTAACAGGAACCTTGGGTTAATTCATAATATTGTTAGTGACTCAGCACAATCCTCTCATTAATTCAGCTGGCTGCACCTCACCACGTTGGGAAACACATGCTGCAAGCAGCAGGGAGCACAGAAAACAAGCATGGCAGTAGGATATTAAGGATTTTGCTGGCCTGCTCAGGTAGAATGGGAGCACCTTAAATCTAGTTATTTTCCCCCTGCCTTTGAGGGCAGCAGATGTGGAGCTGAAGCACTGAGGAGGCTGTGCCCAGCATTCCAGCAGGTCTGGGAGTCACAGAGATGGGGCTAGGAGCTCTCTGAGGAGCACGCAGGCTGAATCCAGCAGGGCTTAGCCCCTACCTGGAGGCACCTCTATCTTGTTGGTCTGTTTAGATCATTCAAAGCAGAAAAAGCTGGGTTTTTTTCCTTTAATACCTGCTGATTTAATTGCAGTGCTGGACTGCATGCATCTGCTGTGAGAGCCCCTGCAAACACTTTTCTCTCTGGAGCAGCTGATGCAAGTGGTTATGCGAACTAGCAGGAAAACAGCATCCATGTAGGGAGCACTCAGGAAGAGAGCTCAGTCAAATGGCTTGAAGCCAAGTAAAAGCCCAGATTGGCATTAGGAGGTAGTGCTGAATGGCCACTATCTGTTCACTCCTTCTGCTTACCCTTCGGAAGCCTTCTGACAGCACTGCACTTTCTGAGCCCTTTCTAATAACTAATGGTGTGAAACAAGGCTGCATTCTTGCACCAACTCTATTCACACTTTTTTTTTAGCATGATGCTCCAAAGAGCCATGGCACAATTTGATGACCAGAATGGTATCTACATTAGGATATCATACTGATGGAAGTCTATTTAACCTAAGGCGTTTGAAGGCTCATACTAAGACCATAANAGCATGAAGAACTCCTGCCTGCCTAAGATCATGCTCTCTGGGCAACTTGCCCCTGGCTGTGGCAAGAGAGGAGCCCCGAAGAGGAGATGCAAGGACTCCCTGAAACAACAGCTCAGCCTTGGCCATATCGCTCCCCTGAACTGCTCTCCTCTGGCCTCCACTCAGCAGCTCTGCACACACACTAGTGTTAATGCCGCCGATGTTTTGGAGCAGGCACGCAGGATCACTCTGGAGGAGAAAAGACAGCACAGAAAGAATCGTGTCTTGCAGCTTCTACCTCCTGAGGAGTCCTTGTGCTGTGCCTTTGGCAACCACTCGTCTGTCCCAAATTGGCCTTTGCAGCCAGCAGCGCTTGGGAAGAGCGTGGATGGAGCCCTCCCCGGAGCTTTGTTCATGAAGCCTGCCCATGATGAGAAGCCTTCTGATGTAAAGAAACCCAAAGAAGAGAGCCTCAAACCCTGCTGCCTGCCTTCCCATCTGCTCCCTCCAACTCCCACATCCCAAATGTGTGCTTTTCCCTGGGATGCAAAGAGCCATCCCATGACTGCTGTCCAACCTTCTCCTTTCCCAAAGGGTCTCCCAGAGCCCATCTGTTCCACAAGATGTTTGTAGCTGTAAAAGCTACTATACCCTTTCAAATACCTCTAATTTTTCTGGCTGCTCTTACCCTAAACTGATACATATATAGGGTATGACATCATATATAATATACTGAGGTGGACCAAAAATGAGGAAATATTCCCTGCAGCTCCTCCATGTGTGTCTCAAACCCCAGGTTTCTGTTTTGGAACATCAAGGAGCAAACTACTCTAAAGTAGCTGAGTATGTTGTGCAACAAATGGTTAGTTTATGTATATTTGAGTTGCAAATGAGTGCTATAATTAACACACAGATTTCTTAGGCAACGTGAACATTAACAGGCTGTGAAAGGCAATGGGGAATTGGATTCTAATGCTCTTGTTTTTCAAGTTGTATGGTGAATACATAGATTTGTTCTGGCAGCAAGATTAACTGTAATAAATGCTCCTAGCTCCATCCACCAAGAAGAGTTGCTGTAAATGAACTTGTTCTCAGCTTTGAGTTGGAAAACCTGATTACCAGGTCATTATTTCTGGCAATTAGGTACCAGAACAACATCAGAGAAAGAAGAGGTTTTCTTTGAAATATTTAATGAGTAAGGTAGTAATCAGAGACTCATTTGCTGGAAATATGTGATGAGAGCTCTCTTTTTTTTTTTGTGGTTAGGGTTCACTGTGCAATGAAAAAACCTGCATTTATCAAGTCTAGTATTAAAATCTAGACTTCAAGTTTGGATGATGACACACGTGTAGTTTTTCTTTGCCTGGAATCCTTGGGCTGTTTGCTCTTCATAGAACCATTTTGGTTAGAAGAGACCTTGAAGATCAAGACCAACCATTCATCATTTGTGAAGGAAGTGGCTTCCATCATCACCACTTAATTCCTGTGTTTTTCAGAAGTGCTTACAGCACTGTGCAGATAGAAAAGAATAAGATAACTCTGAGTTTTATCTATATTGTAGAATATTTGGGAGTGAAAAGGCTGAGATGGGTATATCCCATGCCCAGTCACTAACTGGAGGAGTCTTTGCTCCTTTTTCAGTGCTAGGCAGTTGCAGGTTGCTTTGTAAGAACAGAAACACAAAGGACTTGGACAGGAGGGGGAGAGTGGTGCCCTGGTTATGTTGCATGACTAACCTGTGTGTTCTTGTATGTGTTTCAAACAAGCCCTGAAACATCCTTCAAGATTAGAAAAGATGAATCTGAGAGCTATTGAGCCAAAGCACTTTGCAAACAGCTGAAGTGCCATCATTCTGCCCCTAGAAAACTCCAGCTCTTTGGGAGAGCTTAGTGTGGAGTCTTACAGGTCTTGTGCACAAGTTGTCATGTGGAGACTGAAGTGTAACTGCAGTTAACTGTGCTAGTAATGTTCCCAGACATAAAACCCAACCCTGCCACTTCTGCTGCCATTTTACTCCATTTCTTACAAGTATTTCAGGAAATAGTTGGAACATTCTTGCCAGTTTGTCTGTTTGCAAAGTGAAGCTGAAAACAAGCCTCATTGTTTTTTGTCAAAACAGACAAAACTGTGGAGCTAGATCCCAAAAGCCAGGCAGCCCAAACCTCTAAAACCTATCAGGTGGCAGCATAAATGGAAGCCTTTGCTATATCCCCCTTCTTGGGGCAGAAAATATGACTCTGAGAGGAATAATCTTCATTCAGCATTGATGCTGAAGGGCCTGAGTTTGATCTGCACAGTAACCAAGGACAAGAGAGATCATGGCTGGGAGCACAAACCTTGTAGAGGTTTTACCTAGTGGGGAAACCATACTAGAAACCAACTTCTCAACTTCTTGCATGTTGTTGTTTTATTTCTTGTTGTTTTTTTTACAATCGTTAATGCTGAGATATAAAAAGTCCTGGTCAAAGTTAGTTTTAAAAGGGATCCTATCTGCATATTGCTAAACATCACTGAATGCAGTTTGTGCACTCAAACTGCTCAGACTCCCTGCAGGTTGCTTTGCCTGACATACAGAAAAAAATCCTTCTTTCCTACTAGTGTAAACATACCTCACTTTGACAGCAAATAATTACACCTGAGTGTTTCAACACCTAGTTTTCATTCATTTTAAATAACTCTCCCATGGACTCTTACCAAATGCTTCATGCTATGCTGCACTGTTGTGATCCTTTTCAGCTGTACTGGGCATCCTCCTGAATCACAGGAACACAAATGAGAATAAATGGAAAGATGCCATGAGGACAATATGTTGGTGGCAGAACTGGAAAGCTCCAGGCACCTTTATTTCCAGAGCTCTGGAACAGCTGCAGTGCATTGCAGATTGGCTGTTATTAAGGCACATGGTGAGAAGAAGAGTTTATCATCTCTGGCAATTCATCTCTTGGAGTCAAACATCCTGTGCCAGTAGTAGACAAAGGTTGGCGAGTTGCTGGCCCCTATCACTATTAGCAGCAGCAGGTAGAGCAGCATCATTAGGGCAAAACGGTGGCTGTAAAACCAGGAAGATTGACTGGAAGGCCTGGAAAGGGAAAAGTGCATCAATTCTGTCAGACACACACAAATACCTATCTTAGGTTTTGTTATTTTGAGCAGTTAAGCTAACGCAACAAAACCAGGAAGTTGTTCCACAACTCTGTGAAGCCTGATTCCAAATCCCTTTTCCCAAGTCTCTGTGCACAATCCTGTTCTTTCTCCCCATGTTCACACCTTTGCCTGTGGTTTGGAGCTCTGAGTGCCTGGCCTGTACCCATGGTTTGATGAGCTGGCTGAATGCTGCCACTTGAGCATGGAGAAGGGCTGAGTTAAAACTGCCTTAGTTTTAGGAGCTGCACTCATCAGTCTCACTCTCTTTCCTGCCACAAACAGATTAGTGGAGCTCTTGAAGATGCTAAGTGCTTGCAGGTCTGGTGACAAAAGCAAATTTAGCTGAGCCTGGGAGTGTCAAAGAGTGAGACAGAGGCAACATGATGGTGGAAGCCTTATTTCCACAGGAAGCAGGCTAAAACCAAATCCTGGCAGTGCAGTGTAGCATATCTTGCTTGCTTGTTTTCAGGTTTTTTTTTCCAAGCTGAGATGTGTTTATCTGGCTGTCAAAGCATGCTCATCACTGGAGAGAGCTGAACTCTTACCTGCTCTGTTTCTGTGAATATACTAGCAAGTATTTAACTCGTAAAAGCTGATTGTTTGTGACAACAAAGTACTTCTGTGGGACATCACCCCCTTCACTGTTTTTCACTCGTGCTCTTTTTCTGTCTATTTCTTCTGAATCTGAATGGGAAGAAAAAAGAAGTAGTCTTTGGGGGGGACAGAAAAGCAAAAAAAAAATGCTTCACAGCTCCAAATAACTACCAAATTCTCCCCCCCTCCCCACAAGACTGGGAAGGAGATAACTAAAAACCTAGGCCTGGTATTCCCCTGAATCCCTAAGCATCCAAGAATAGACTGAAAAGTTTGCTTGAGGCTACACCACTCCTAGTCATCCTTGGTATGGAAGGCATGTGTCCCAGAGCAGGGTGAGAAGCAGGTGGGTCTCTCACACAGCTCTTGAGATGCTGCTAATAGTAACAGGGAAAGAAAAACAACATCCAAGGACTGATTGCAGCAGGAAGCAGTAAAAGAAGGATGATCACCAGAGGCTTCCCAGGCATCTAATAGTTTATTACTGATACAATTGTAGTGCTTCTGTTTCACCATCACAGGTGAAAGGATGAGGCATTATCAAGCATGATTTTATGCTACTGAAACTAGGAAAAACAAATGATGCCACAGAAATATTTTCTACCCCTTAAATATACTGTTTTAAGAGAAGCTTCACAGACAGTGAAGCTGTTGCTCATCTGGAACACCTCTGCTATGAGGACAGGCTGAGGGAGCTGGGATTGTTCAGCCTGGAGAAGAGAAGGCTTCAGGGAGACCTACTAGTGACCTTCCGGTACCTAAAGGGAACTTCCAAGCAGGCTGCAGAGGGCCTGTTTGCAAAGGCCTGGAGTGAAAGAACAAGGGGAAATGGTTTTAAATTGGAGAGGAGTCAATTTAAACTGGACATTAGAAAGAAGTTCCTCCCCACAAGGGTGGTGGAACACTGGCCCAGGTTGCCCAGGGAGGTGGTTGAGTTCCCATCCCTGGAGGCATTCCAGGTGAGGCTTGCCAGGGCTCTGGGCAAGCTGCTCTAGTTGGGGATGTCCCTGCCCACTGCAGGGGGGTTGGACTAGATGAGCTCCAGAGGTCCCTTCCAACCCAAACCATTCTAGGATTCTATGATCTGTTGAAGATTCAGTTGGAAAAGGAGTGTGCAGCCAGCTTCTGCTGAAGGGTACCCACATTCCATAACCACTGCAGTACACAGGATAGCACAAAGCTGCAAGAGGGAAAGTGCTCAGTGAGAGATGAACTCCACATAATTATTGTTGCAATGGACTCACCTTTCTTCTTCACCTGACACTTTACATCTGGATGGTCAATGATCTCACAAACAGCTACACAGCTCAGGACAGAGCCCAGTGCACTTCGCTGCCAGCCAAGACCATGAGGGCTGTAAAGGAGAGCCAAGCTCAGGTCACTGGTAAGATAGGTCCCTTCACCAAACAGGGATGTCTGAAACACAGCAGAAACACATCTTAAAATCCTGCAGCACAAACTATAAACAAGTGTTCTTTACTTTGACTGGCAGCTCTGTTTCTGAAGGTAAACTAAGGAAGGTTTTTCTGACCTGTTGAGCCTGGTCCCTGCGCTGTTTTCATCTTGGCACAGCTTCCTCAGGGTGGGGTAGCTGCCCTCTCCCATCCCTCAAATGAGCTGCTTGGCACAAGCCCTTGGTGTAGACAGATTCATGCCTTCCCAGATTTGGATTTAGTTTGCCAGCATAAGTATTTTCTATCAACATGACTGCACTGCTGTTTGAGGCATTGCACTGATTTATTGAGGCTGCCATCACTCAGTCCAGCCTCCACAGACAAGGCAAGGCTTTACTTGCACTTACATCTGGGCTTTGCTAGACAAGAGGGAAGGACATTTCAGTCGTGAACTCCTTTCAAGTATAACAGTTTTAGTAACTGTGAATCAGAGGATTTGCCACACTGGCTAGAACTTTAAGATCATGGAGTCCAAGCACTGACCCAGCATTGCCAAATCACCACTAAACCATGTCCCTCAGCACCACATCACTCCAGGGACAGTGACTCCACCACTGCCTGTGCTAGGGCTTGGCAACCTTTTTGGTGAAGAGACTTCTCCTAATATCCATCTTAAATGTCCCCTGGCACAACTTGAGGCTCACTCTTCTTGTTCTATCACTTGTTCCTTGGGAGCAGAGACTGACACCCCATCTTGCTCCAACCTCCTTTCAGGCAGTTGTAGAGAGAGCAAGTAAGTTCTCTGTACTTGATCAGCTATTACTCATAATGAAATGTCAGGGGGGAAATAGTCCAGGCTGACTGGAAGGTCAAGCAGCTGCTGTGTCAAAGCTGCTTTATGGATGCTACAGAGAGCCAGGAGTCCCAACTGCTTTTCTGTTGAAACTGGAAAAGGTGCAAATCACACGGGATGTGTCCCTTATGCCATTTAAAAAAGGCTTCATTTGCAACTAGCACCTAAAACTTGAGTTGATCAAAACTTGAGAGCAGGTAGAAAGAGAATCTCTGCATTGCCTGGATCAGTGTCCTCCTCCTCTGCACAAAGGGATTTTCCAGCTGCAGGCAAGCAGACAGACCAGTGTTTTCAGAGACATTATTGCATATAGCTGTAATTTGTCACACTGGAGAAAAGGGGTTTGTGCCAGTTCCAGTATTTACCCTCAGGCTCCACTAGAAACTCCAACACACCCATCACTAAGATTATTAAAGGAGTGGAGCATGTGCCCTAGGAGGACAGGCTGAGAGAGCTGGGTCTCCTCAGCCTGGACAAGAGGAGACTGAGAGGACACCTCATGAATGTCTACAAATATGTTAAGGGTGAGTGTCAGGAGGAGAGAGCCAGGCTCTGCTCAATGGCATCCAATGGTAGGACAAGAGGGAATGGGAGCAAGTTGGACCACAGGGGGTTTAGTATTAACATGAGGAGGAACTTGTTTACAGTGAGGGTGCCAGAGCACTGGCCCAGGCTGCCCAGGAGGCTGTGGAGTCTCCTTGTCTGGAGCCATTGCAGAGCTGCCTGGACACATTGCTGTGTGAGCTGGTCTAGGTGCTCCTGCTCTGGCAGGGGGGTTGCACTAGATCTTTCTAGGGCCCTTCCAACCCCTGGCATTCTGTGACTCTGTGATCCACAAAGGCTGACACTGAAGCACAAAGAGCAGTAAAAGATCCCCATCACATTTCACACCCTTAAGGGAATTTAGACTTCTTTTTAAGGAGTGTCCCTAGCTGCAAGTGCCCCACAGAAGGTGTTGCCAGGGGCAGGAGCCTCACCCTGTTGAGATGGCAGTGCAGGCCGTTGTGCAGGATGGAGTGGAAGTTCTCCAGGCGGCTCCCATGGAAGGCATAGATGAGCTCCTGCTCTCCCTTGGTCTCAGCAAACTTGCTGTTCATTTGGTCACAATACACAACCTCAAAGAGGTAGTCTGGAGCAGGAACTGTGGCCCCAGACAGCCCTGTGAGTTCTTGGATCTTCTCATACTTAAAAAGAGGAAGGAACAGGAGTGATGGTTTATGGGGTTAGATGACTTGAAATTCAGCTTACTGTCTTCCATATGACTTTAGGTACTTTGCTTATGCCTTCTGTTAGAATTCAACACTGTCACCATTCAGGAGGAGTAAGTGGACAGTCCTGCTATCAAAGCTAAATCCTAATTCTTCTTTCCAGAAAAACCTCTCTGAATTGTGATTATGGATTAACTGATGAAGTAAGGCCAGTATCACAATTCTACTTTGGCTACTAAGATGATCTAATCATCAGCTGATCTTGCAAGAGGGGGAAAAAAAAAAGTGAAAACAAGTTGTTTTTATCTTGCTACTAATCTCTACAACTATTTTAATCCCTGTTACAGAGGCTCTTCTTTGCTACTTTTGGGGCAGTAGGTAGAAGTACAAAGTTGTCTTTCTCAGTGAGAAGCAGGACCAATACTTGAGCTGGATTATCTTGGTCTAAACATGCCTGTACATGCTACATTAACAGGAGTAACCAGATACAATCACTGCCCATCATCAACTCCTGAGAGTGATAACTATTTCTTCCAGCTATTTTCTTTCAGTGTTTCTGAAAAGTTTATTTAAAACCCAAAACAAACAACACTCTTCTATATACAGAAAAAACTGCATTCACATTGAACTGTCAGGCTCTCACCACAACCAACTAACTTCTGGCAGAAGGAAATACTCTTTCAATGCAAACTTACATTGCAGAAGCAAATTCTAATCAAGATTTTCAGAACTCAAAACTTACCTCTTGTTTCTTAGTACTTTGTATCATGAAGATCTTAGATGATAAAATCCAACTAAACAAATCCCAGGTCCTTTTCTCTGTGTTTGGAACAGAATCCAGAAGTTCTTTCAGGCTTGGTAGAGCATTGGTATCTGCAAGCTAACAGGACAGGTATTTAGTACAAGTTCCCACTTTTTATTATGACTAAACAGAGACCTCTAGTGAAAACAAAACAATATTTCACCCTAATAGGTTGTAAACTGAAAAGCACTTTCTGCTCTGAGATATAAACATTTGTATCCAGTTTGTGGGAAAGTTTATCGCTTCTTCTAAAAACAAATACCAGACAAGTTACAAAATACTTGTATTTACCAACAATCTCTGCAAGGTACACAAAAGAATAATCAAACAAGCTCCTGAGTGAAAACAACCCCTCACAACACAGTACGTTCAGTGGGATAAATGCAGGGGTGTTCAGGCCACCTGTCAAAATTCATTGGAATGAAGATGAGGCTTGGTGTCTTCCCAGGTAACAAGTGATAGGATGAAAGCGCACAGCCTCAAGTTGTGCCAGAGGAGCTTTAGGTTGGATACTAAGAAAAATCTCTTCACTGCACGAGGTTCAGCACTGAACAGGGTGCCCAGGGTGGTGGTGGAGTCACTGTCCCTGCAGGTGCTCAAAAAATGTGCAGGTGTGGCACACAGGGACAACATGGTTCAGGGGTGACTTGGCAGTGTTAGGTTAACTATTGGACTTGATGATCTTGGTCTTTTCTAACCTCTTCTACGAATCTTATGTAGGGCAAGCTCTTACAATGCTTTGTACCCCAATACAGGACTTGGAAGTTTTCATGTGTGGGCTTATTGGTCAGAATTCCCAATGTACTTTAAAACCTGGATTCCTTGAATGGCTAAGCAATTAATGCTGCTTGATTTCCAACCCCGTGGCACCGCTACCCACCCTTCGGTGAGGAACCTGGCCGCCGCCTTCCCCCAGCACCGCCCCGGCAGCCTCGGCCTGCACTGCTCTCTCCATCCATCCAGCCCTTCCCCGCGGCTGCTTCCCCGCTCCCGAAGCAGAGCGCGGTATTCCCGCCTCGGATATCCCCCACCCGAGGTCCGGAGGCACCGGCACTCACCAACCCCTCGAAGTCCTTGGTGTCACCGCCGGCGTAGCGGCCCGGGAAGGGCCTGAGTGCCGAGTCCCTCTTGTAGCTCTGCAGCGCGGCGGCAAAGAGGCTGCAGCGCAGGTCGGCGGCCAGCGGGTCCTTCCTTGCCGCCTCCATGACGCGGGTCACCGCCTCGCCGGGACCGGGCGCTGGCATGCCCGGCGAGGGGCTGCCGAGCGCTGGCCGCTCCCAGAAGGCGACAGCTTTCCTCCCGAGGGAATATCGCCCCTTCCTTCCGCCTCGCCGCTGGGATCGCAGCCTGGTCCCGCCGCTCCGCCCCGTTCCGCCTCGCTGCCGGCTGCCTGCCTGCCTCTGCCCGCCCCGAGCCGCTCCTGCCCCGCACGGCAGCGCCCTGGTGGTCGCCAGCACTGCGGCGGCTGTGCCCATTCCTAGGGGAGGAGGGAGGCCTGGGGAAATGGAGTCTTTCCCTTGGGTAGAGACTTAGAGAGGGGCACAGGGAAATGGAGCTTTCCTCTCAAGTAGAGAGCGGGAGGAGGTGCAGAGACTGAATGGAGCCTTTGCCTCAGGTAGAGACTAGGATGGGGTACAGGGAAATGGAGCCTTCCCCTCAGGTAAGGACTGGGCTAGGGGTATGGGGGGAAGTGGCGTCTTCCCCTCAGGTAGAGACTGGGATAGGGGTACAGGGGGAGAAATGGAGTCTTTGTCTTGGGTAGAGATTGAGATGGGTACAAGGGAGAAATTGAGCCTTCCCCTCAGGTAGAGAGCGGGAGGAGATACAGGAAAATGGCGTCTTCCCCTCAGGTAGAGAGCGGGAGGAGATACAGGAAAATGCTGCTTTCCACTCAGGTAGAGACTGGGAGAGGGATACAGGGGGTAGATGGAGTTTTGGATAGAGGCTAGGATGGCGTACAGGGAAATGGAGCCTTCATCTCGGGTAGAGACTGGGATAGGGGTATGGGGAAATGGCTCCTTCCCCTCAGGCAGAGGCCTGGAGAGAGCTACAGGGAAATAGCATCTTGCTCTGAGGCACAGACTAAGATGGGGTACAGGGAAATAGCTCCTTCATCTCGGGTAGAGACCTGGAGAGGGGTACAGGGAAAAGGTGTCTTCCTCTCAGGTAGAGACTAGGATTGGGTACAGGGAAATGGAGCCTTCCCCTTGGGTAGAGAGTGGGAAGGGGACATGGGAAAATGGCTCCTTCCCCTCAGGAGGAAAGGGGCACAGGGAAATGGCATCTTCCTCCTGGGTAGAGATTAGGATGGGGTACAGGGAAATGGTTTGGCAGTACAAGGAGGTTTCACAATTCTGGGTAGAACCAGATAGATCATAGACTGTGCACAGTGATGTTAAACTGAAAATTCTTTCACAATGATGTACATACATCGATTTGAGTTGTAGGATTGTGTATTGGCTTTTAGCTGTTTCATGAAAAACACATCTTTCAATAACAGCTGCATGAACAAGTCTGCAACATGAAGCCATCAATCCTTAGCACAAATACTTGCTTGAGTCTGACATATTTAAGTAGACAAAATGATTTTAAAGGTACCTTTGGTTTAGGTTCCCCAATTTTCTAGGTATCTATACATGGTTTTTATCTTTAAAACATTATCCAGCCTGTGAGGTCTGTGCTATTTTCACATAGTGGTAATAGATTGTTATTATGCAGGTTCTGGGTGAAACATTGCACTCTAGATTTTGTCTGCTCTTTGCAGAGCTCCTCACACTGATAGAGGTTTGTCCGAGTGTCACAACCTGCGTATTTCCAGTTCCCCCCTGTGTTTTTCTTTGCTGTTGACTTTCTTAAAGTAGGTAGCAGCCACATTGGACTTAGTCCAGAGGTTTCTCCTGCACACCAGCAGCATGTATGGGCAGCTTAAGAAGAGATCTGGCACCACACAGAGCTTTTTCTCAGGAGCTACAGAGATTACCAGACTTGAAATGTGGCTGGAGATATTCATTTCCATATTTCTATATCCTTGAGAGGATGTATTTTACTTTATCTGATGTGGTGCCTTATTGTGCTATCTCTGACAGGCTGCTGGTGATATCTTTCAGTGATTCAGCTCAGGATGTGTTTATTAGCTGGCATTATATTAAAGTGTTCTGTGCAACCCCTTTGAAAAGCAATTGTTGGCTGTCTAATTGGCTGATGTCAATCTCTAATATTAATCATTAGAGGTAATAAATTTTGCCTCCTGTTAAAGAACAAGATTGGGAAATCATAGAGATGTCTCTTTCAACAACTTTGGGTGGAATTTTAAGCTCTTGAATTGGTGTCATTCCAGTGCCCTTATTTAAAATACTACTTATTGTGGTAGAGAAGAGAGGAAGAGTATTTGTGATATCCCTGAGACACAGGCACAGACACTTCCTGTGGCAATAGGTGTGGTGTTCTCCCATTCAGGACATTTATGTGACAGGCAGCATGCTGTAGCTTTTATCTTGTGATGTGCCTGGGGCTGTGATTTTGGGGCAATGGGCAGGACACTTGGGGCTCTGCTGTGGGGAGCTTCTGGCATGTGCTGAAGGAGGAGAGACAGCCAGTAGGCCCTGGGGGAAAGCTAGAAGGACACTATCTAGAGAGCTACAGGGAAAAGGGTTTTCTTGGAGCCATGTCTGTTCTGGGCTCACTGTGCCACCACTATTAACATCAGAGAATCTCTCAAACAAGTGAAGGCCTTTTGTGGACTTGTGTCAGCATGAAGAAATTAACCCAAAATAGATCTAAACCATCACTAGCATCCTAGTAGTTAATGGAGGTTCTGAGAGCATTGATCCAAAATGGATGCCTGCCTTGGGATTTCAAATGGATGGTGCTTCCATTATGGCAAGCTCAGCTGAGTTAGGCAATGACAGATATTGATGAGATAACAAGTTTGCTGTATCGATGCTGACCGAGAGTGCTGTCTGCTTAAACTCATCTAACACCAGACTAAAACCCTGTTTCACAAAGCAGCCTCTAAGCCAGAGGTGAAGTACTGAAAGCTTTTGGTGCTGGTTTAAAGGGAGATGCACCTTTGTGTCCTGGTAATGCTGAACATCAACTTGCTGTGGACTCAGGCCTGCAAAATGTGTGAGCATCAGCCAGGATAAAGTCATCTGGGCCTGTTTAGCCTGGTGAAGAGAAGGTTGAGGGGAGACCTCCTGGCTCTCTATAACTACCTGAAGGGAGGTTGTAGAGAGGCAGGGACTGGTCTGTTCTCCCTAGTGGAGAGTGATAGGACAAGGGGAAATGGATGGAAATTGCACCAGGGGAGGTTCAGGCTAGACATTAGGAGGAATTTGTTTGCTGCAAGGGTTGTCAGCCATTGGAACAGGCTGCCCAGGGAGGTGCTTGAGTCCCCATCCCTGGAGGTGTTTAAGAGACAGGTAGATGTTGCATTGGGAGGCATCATTTAGCAGGTTGCTAGGGCTAGGACAAAGGCTGCACTGATGATCTCCAGGGTCTCTTCCAGCTCTAACTGTTCTATGATTCTATCTCATAATGACTGCATCTCCCACCACTGAGGTGACTCGTGCACTTTTCCAGCCCTTCTTGGAGTGCTTCTACCCTCTGATACCTACAGGCAGGCAAGACTGGCTGGGACACTTGTAAGGAGCTCTCATTTTGGGAAGTGCCCTTCAAATTGTTTCCCTTTTCTATTGTTATTTTCCTGACTAGAAAAGCCATGCTTGGTGCTTTGCTGTGATTCAGTGCAAAGATGGCTTTGTGGAAGGTCCTGGCAGGGTCGTTAGAGCAGAGGAGTTTGAATAACAGAGCTGGATGGCTTCCTCTGAAATTGGAGATCTGATTATTTAACATAGCCTGCAATAAAAATAGTTTCTGGTGTTGGTGGATGCATTTCAGCAGAGAAATGTGGCTTAAATATCTTCATTTAATTCCAGTGTATTTAGAATTGATCTCATGGACCGGAAAAGAGCTTTCTTCCCCACTCCCCCCCCTCCTTAACTAGGGCCTGTGAAGGAAATTAATAGAGGGAAGGGAAAATAGAAATACAATACTGCACTCAGTGAAACAAATGCTTGTGACTGAGGGGTTTGTTACTTGCTGTAATGCCAGCTGTATGAGGTATGTTTTATTATAGAATTAACCTTGACCTCGGGTTCAAAGAGAAAGGTTAGTTTGAAATAAATCAGTAGTATGGTCAGGTCACTTCAAAGAGTCTAAGGCTGAGCTGGAAGATTACATGCTGTTTATGTGTATCCAGTTGGAATAGAACATATGGTAAAGATAATAGAAGTAAACTCTTTCTCTCTCCCCCCACCCCTCCCGTTAGGATTTAACACCTTTTTGTCCTTTGCCTATATATGCTGCAGGGGATGGTTTTTCTCCTGAGATATTTATTGAAAACAGAGACATGGAATAAAGCAGCCTTCTTAAGTCAGCTGGGTGAAATAGCCTTGCCTTTTCACATTTTTCCAGTTGCTCAGATAAAAGTAGAAGCTGGTTTGGAAATAGTCTTATGAATATGATGAATCATATGTCTCTGTCACTTGTCTCGGGGAGTTCATAGAAGGAAATCGAAACAAAATGTGCTCAGCTCTGAGTTATTGTAGTTTAATCTAAAAGCAGGGCTACATTTAGTTGTTACATGCAAGTTATGTGGATTTAAGAGCTTCACAAATCCCAGATAATTCATGCTACATCCCAGCACAATGGGCATGGGGAGTGGGAAACGAGGTTGGTTAAGCAATTTACCCAAAGCCACTCATCATCTGTAGCAAAACTCCAGTGAGTCCTCAAGGCTACAGTTGATTCCAACCCTTCTTGGGAAAGGGAGTCAGAATCTCACCTTGGATTTCCTGAGTCCCAGTCTGCTGCTATAACTGCAAGACTGATCCTTATCTTTTTGTCCATGTTCCCTTGTGGTTTTTTTGCTCTTTGGGCAATAAGGAAGATGTCAGGACTTGGAAGCTGGCATATCCATTAGTTGTTTGAGCTATGTTCAACTTTGGGTAGGTCACTATATAGAATCACAGAAATGTTTAGGTTGGAAAAGACCTTTAAGATCCAGTCCCCCCTTTAACCCAGTACTGCCAAGTCCACCACTAAACCATGTCTCTAAGCACCACATCTGCATATCTTCCTCTGGGATGTTCTGGAAGGTGTAGTTCACTGCAAAGAGTCTCAAGTGAGCTGTGTGGTGCCATGCTGGGAGCTGTAGTTTTGGTTTCAGTGCCTCCTCACCTTGCAGCACTGCCTCAATGTTTCCATTTCTCACCATGTGCTGCTCACACATAGGTCCCAGAGCCTTCTACTGTGTGTCTGTTTCTCTTAGGACCATTCTGGTCTCCTCAGGATCCCTTCAGCATGCCCCAGAGCTTCTTTGGTCTAGTCTAGTCCCCTCTAAACCCTTCCTGAGATCTGCATTGTGCCCCACAGCACTATTTTCTTCCTCTACATCAGCTGGGACTTCTCTGCTTAGTTTCTTGGTCATATAGGGGAAATAAAGGAAGTTTTCATGTCTTCCAAACATGTCAGATGACACAAAGTGCTGTCAGTTAATTCCTACTAGCTGGCAATTCTCCAGGGCTTTCTGCTGGCTTATGCCTATGATCAGGCAGCCAGAGAAGCCCTTCTCAGTTCTTTGGGTGAAAATCGGGCACAGAGAGGCAAGGAGATGCAGCAAGGAGCTGGCATTTGTTGTGTTGGCTGCACAGGTTCTCCCCCTTTGAATTGCCATTGTGTGCAGGACTGCTCCTGGAGTTCTGCAGTGTGCCTGGAGAAGTGATGGGAAGAGCAGGGCTGGTGGCATGGCTGGGGATCTGCTGCTGAGATGAAAGCCAGCTGCTGAGCTGAGACATGGCCACCCCAGAACAGCTTTGCTCCACAGATTGGTTTTTCCCTAATGTGATACATGCAGTGTGCAGATAGTAGCACATTTTAAGATTGATGATTGCCTGGTTTTTTTCCCCCATTAATAGGGAAATCTGATAATGATCCATTTGAAAGCAACTGCTAAACAATTGGAAGGAGTATGCTTGTTAAAATTGAACATAAAAGCGAGCTGGATCTATCTGAGGGTGCTGAGCCTTTGATAGATTTGCCCTGGACAGCAGTCTTTGATCTGCCACACTAGAAAATAAACTCAGTGGGAGACTGGATATGGGATACAGTGCAGTTCACCTCCAGGTCAGGGGCTCCAGTCCAAGCCAGGTCAGGAGCAAGCCCCCAGGTCAGCTTTGGCAGGAGCTGGGGACAGCAGCACTGCTGCTGTCTGCACTGCACCTGTGTGCTGAGCCCAGGGAGGAGGGGTCTGCAGGCCAAACCAACTCTGTCACCCACCACCAAACCCCCAGAGCCAGGCAGGAACCTAGTGCTTCTTCCATGGTCCCAAAAGAAAGCTTTGTGAGGCTGCACCTCAAATACTGGGTTCAGTTTGGGGCCTTTCACTACAGGAAAGACATTGAGGTGCTGGAGAGTGTCCAAAGAAGGGCAGCAAAGCTGGTGAGGGGTCTAGAGCACAAGGCTTATGGGGAGCAGCTGAGGGAACTGGGGTTGGTTAGCCTGGAGAAAAGGAGGCTCAGGAGAGACCTTCTCACTCTCTACAACTTGCACAGCAAACACTTACAGGGATTTATCACAGTATCCCAGTATGTCAGGGGTTAGAAGGGCCCTAGAAAGATCATCTAGCGCAACCCCCCTGCCAGAGCAGGAGCACCTAGACCAGCTCACACAGCAATGTGTCCAGGCAGCTCTGCAATGGCTCCAGACAAGGAGACTCCACAGCCTCCTGGGCAGCCTGGGCCAGTGCTCTGGCACCTGCACTGCAAACAAGTTCCTCCTCGTGTTAATATTAAACCTCCTGTGGTCCAGCTTGCTCCCATTCCCTCTTGTCCTACCATTGGATGCCACTGAGCAGAGCCTGGCTCTCTCCTCCTGACACTCACCCTTAACATATTTCTAAGCATTGCTGAGGTCTCCTCTCAGTCTCCTCTTGTCCAGGCTGAAGAGACCCAGCTCTCTCAGCCTGTCCTCCTAGGGCACATGCTCCACTGTTTTCTAAGGTTTTCTGGCTATGAAATCTGAATTTCTGGCTATGAAACTCCATCTGAGCTGAGAAGGAACACGGGAGAGAAAACTTAAATGGAGAACTGAAAAGCTTGAGGCTTTTCTTTTTGGGGAAGTCACTTGAGTTTCTTTCTGGCAGTTCCCAAAAGAACAGGAACAAGGATTTTGTTGCACTTTAGCTGTGTTAAATCTGGGGAGCTGGTTCTGTTTTTCTTGTACAAGAGAGAGGTTCCAAGATTTATCTTTGTGGGTGTTTTGCAGGAAGGGGAAACAGAAGTGAGGTCTGGAATCTCATGTTATTTGAAATAACTAGTTATGTATAGTTTGGCCAAACTCACTCTATAGTCTGCCTGGCAGGAGGTCAGGGAACCACTGTGTAGACATGATTTCCTGTGGCTGTAGAGGGGCTGCTTCGTGCTGCCTGCTGCTGGGCACAGAGGGTCCTGGGAGCCTCAATAGAGGTGGCAAAGGAGGGGAACTGGAAATCAGAAAGGGAATGCTGTGAAAAAAGTGTCAAAAAGAGAGACCCATGAACTGAAGATGATGGATGAACCTTCTTGCTTGTTGGACGAGGGCTGCAGAAACAATCCAAGGGCTGGAGTACCTCTCCATTCAGGACAAGCTGAGGGAGTTGGGATTGTTCAGCCTGGAGAAGAGAACACTCCAGGGACATCTTATTTCAGCCTTTCAACAGTTAGAGACCTATAGCAAAGGTGAAGAGAGACATTTTAGCAGGGCCTGTTGGGACATGACAAGGGATGAAGGTTTTACACTAAAAAGGGAGATTCAGACTAGATGGAAGGAAGAAATTTTTCATGAGTTTGGTGAGACCCTGTTCCAGGTTGCCCAGAGAGGTGGTAGATGTCCCATCCCTGAATCCATTCCAGGTCAGGTTGTCTGGAGCTCTGAACAATCTGCTCTCATTGCAGATGTCCCTGCTGAGTACAGAGGGGTTGGATTANACATCTTATTTCAGCCTTTCAACAGTTAGAGACCTATAGCAAAGGTGAGGAGAGACATTTTAGCAGGGCCTGTTGGGACATGACAAGGGATGAAGGTTTTACACTAAAAAAGGGAGATTCAGACTAGATGGAAGGAAGAAATTTTTCATGAGTTTGGTGAGACCCTGTTCCAGGTTGCCCAGAGAGGTGGTAGATGTCCCATCCCTGAATCCATTCCAGGTCAGGTTGTCTGGAGCTCTGAACAATCTGCTCTCATTGCAGATGTCCCTGCTGAGTGCAGAGGGGTTGGATTAGATGACCTTGAAAGGTTCTCTCCAAACCAACCCAACCCAAACCATTCTATGATTTTGTGACTCTCTGTTCCCCGTGTTGAATAGAGTGTATAGTTCTGGTGCAACATCAGCACACTGAGCAACCCCACTTCTGCTGAACTCCAAAATACCCAGAGAAGCCTGCCCACACCCTCACTCCACACTTACACTTCTGTGATTCTCAGCTCTGTGTTGTTAGAGAGGATAATCATAGAATCCTAGAATGGTTTAGGTTGAAAGGGACCTCTGGAGCTCATCTAGTTCAACCCCCCTGCAGTGGGCAGGGACATCCCCAACTAGAGCAGCTTGCCCAGAGCCCTGGCAAGCCTCACCTGCAATGCCTCCAGGGATGGGAACTCAACCACCTCCCTGGGCAACCTGGTCCAGTGTTCCACTACCCTTGTGGTGAGGAACTTCTTTCTAATATCCACTCTAAATCTACTCCTCTCCAATTTAAAACCATTGCCCCTTGTCCTTTCACTGCAGGCCTTTGCAAACAGGCCCTCTGCAGCCTGCTTGGAAGTTCCCTTTAGGTACTGGAAAGTCACTAGTAGATCCCCTGAAGCCTTCTCTTCTCCAGGCTGAACTTAAAGGCAAGTTTTCCTTGGAGAGGTCCAGCCTTGCCTTATGTCTGAGCATCCCATCTGTTGCCTTGCTCTTTTTTTTTTTTTTCACTGAAGGATGCATCTTCAGAATGAAAACAGGAAAAAAAAGAAGAGGGTGTGTTGTATCTGCTTTAGCTTCTCCTCCTACCAGCGAGAGGATCGTGCCCTGTGCTGGTTTCCATTTGCCAGCTGATGGCAGCAGTGCATCTGCTCAGGGGAACCGAGCTGTGCAGGCATCTGTGCCTGCAATCTCGCCTCTTCCCTTTGCTCTTTACCCCAAATATTGCCATTTAGGATTGTAAGGGAGCTTCCTGCTGCGACCTGGCCAGATAAGCCATGCTCTTCTTTTGGAGAGCTCTGGAAGGGGGGCATGGAATTCATCTGCTGCTTCGGAATGAAAAACTACACCAAACTTTCCTTGTCTGTACACACACCTGCTGATTTGTCCCCTTCCAGCACAGCAGAAATGAGGAATCCTCTCCAAAAAGCAATGCCTGCTGCTGAGTAGTTCCTCCTCTAAAGACAGGACGTTTAGCTTGGATGTTAGGGAAAATGTCTTCTCTGAAAGAGCACTAAGTCCAGGCTGCCCAGGGAACTGGGGCAGTCACCAGCCCTGGAGGGGTTAAAAAACCCTACAGATGTGGCACTTAGGGACATGGCTTAGTGGCATGGGGGTGATAGGTTGATGGTTGGACTTGATTATCTTAGAGATCTCTTCCAATCGTAATGATTCTGTGATATTTCCTCGGGAAGCAGGAGGAGATGGGGTGATTGCCATTGTCTCTCCCTCAGAGGGGCTGTAGGGTTTGCCCTGCTGTTATCCTGCTTCTCCCTGGGATGTGTCAGCTCATGGCATTACATCTAAAGGAAAAGAATATTCTCTTCTTGCCTTCTTAGACACAGCCAACCATTTTAAGGGAAGAAAGAGGACAATACCCTATTGTTACAAGGTTTCCCCCCCCACCCCGCCTCACACTGAAATATTTAAGCTCCCCTATGAATAATGCAGCTCCAACCCCAAGCCTGTTTTGCACTTCACACTAAGCAGGTCCATAAAACAAGCAGGTTTGCGCCCAGCATACATTATGCCACATAGGACATCTCCCACCCAGCAAAGCTTTGTCTTCCCTGCCACAAAGGCTGTTGGGATTTCCCCCCCCCCCCCCCCCCCCTTCTCCAAGAGAGATAACAAGCACAAGAGCTCTCGTTTTAAAATATTAGTGCAAACAAGTCACTGATAGTTTCTGACCTGGTGCTAAGTAGCTCAGTCCACACCACATCTCCCACTCATGGCTGATCCTGTGGAGTTTCCTTTATCCAGCTGCTGTGCCCTATAGCAGGAGAGCTACATGGCACCTCATCTCTAGGGAAGATGTGCTGTGTTTAGCTGACAGGCAAAGACAAAATGAGCCAGGTCAGTAGTCTGCCCCTTCACAACAACAACTGCATTTGTGTGATTTAAAGAAGGAAAAACATGCTGGGTGATGGCATGGATTTGAGTGTCTCTGAGCAGTTTTGTGCTGGCATAATCAGTGCCTGCAAGTACTAGATCTGATTTACATCCATCTGAGAGTGATCAGGTATATGCTGAGTACTGGGAGATAGATACAATAGGAATCAGGATTGCTCCACAACCCAAAATAGGAGTTCTATCTTTCTCTGGACTAGGAATTGGGTACCTAAGGTGCTGCAAGGAGCAGGGGCAGCATATTTTAACATCTTGAGGCTCAACCACATCCCATCATGTAGGGCATAGCCTTTCTCATGTCCCTGTAAAGTTCAAGAGAGATTTGTACAGCATTTGAATGCTGCTGCTGTTCAGAACAGGACCCTCTTGGTGCTGGGTTTAGTCACTCCCAACCGTGCTATGCAAAGCTTCCTCTCCCTCAAAGGAAAAGGAAAAATGAGGCAAGAGAGAAAAATTATGTGGCACCCTCTCTCCTTCCCATGCAGATACCTTTACACTCACCCTAAACTACAGAGGTGAGGCTCTTGATGCATTTTTGGATTAAATGGAGCAATATGACCCCTTGGACATCTGGTCAGTTGTCAGTAATGACATTAGGACCTGTCACACAGGAATTGCCATCTGTGATCTGCTCAGAGGCCTTTCAAAGGGAAGGAAATGGGAGGCTGGAAATCAGGGAAGAGTGACTTGGGAGCCCCAGAAGTGCATGTGTCTTACCTTCAGCTCTGCAAATCACTCCATTGCTTCATCAGCTTGAGGACAAAGGCAGAAAAATCATGGGTTTGGGAAAAAATCTTGGGAAACCTTTGCTGAAGGGCAGATGATGATGCAGGGGCAGGTAGGATTGCCTGCAAGGTGGATAACAAACGAAAGTGAGTGACTGCAGAGGTGGATCCAGACCTTGACCATCTCCCCAGAGGAAGCTGAAGGTGATTCTCAGAGAAGAACAAATCACTAGAGAGGATCAAACCAGTAGAGAGGCCTGTAGAGTCTTCTTGCAGGCTTCATGGTGCTCAGGTGCTTTCCAGGTTAGAGATATTTGAGTTGAAGGGAATTGACCATGCTCTGAGGTCTGGTGCACACTACCACAGCACAGAAAGCAACTGAAAAGTGTTGCTTGGACAGGAGATATTGCCCCATTCCCAGATTGCTGATATCAGGCTTTGCTTTCTGAAATGAAGCAAGGTTACAGCTTGACCTCCCCAGGCTGCCCTGGAGCATACTGTGTGCCAGAGCATCCCCAGAGCCTGCTGCTCACGATTCCCATGCAAAGGTTGTGGTAGTGACTCTCAAAACCATTGCAAATGAGGTTGAAAAGAACAGTCAGAGACCTAAAATAACTAGGATAGGTTTGCCAGCTGCTTTCTTGCATTTACTGGGCTACACCACCTGCTAACCCTCTCCCAGACCAGTGCTGTTTGGAATGATGGGTGTTCTCTGGAAACCCACCTGCTGCCAAAGGCAGTAAGATCAAAACCTCCAGGGACCTGGTGATGCTCTTTTCCACACATTTTGGTTTTCTCTGTATTAGCTAGGTATAAACTTTCCCCATAGAAACCCAAGATTAATCTGATCACCAGCCCATCAGATATTTAAGTCCTCATCTTGTATTTTGGCCATCAATCCCCATTAGCTTCCCTATATGGCTGATTGAATAGTCCATTGCCTGTACTAATAAGCACCCATTAGTTGTCCCACAGAGCTTTAGTTTTATTAGAAACAATTCTTGTCAGTCTAGGGCAGATGAAATGCTTTTAGCTGGATTGTTTTGATTGCATTACTTGGAAGGTGGCATCTGGAAGGTTAGGGGCATGCAGCATCTGCCTGAGCTGCTGTTGCCCATACACAGAGCAGGAGCAATGCAGATGACATTAAGCTTTGGAACAGGCTCCCTAGGGAAGTGCTGGGGGCACCACTGGGGATGGGGACTCCTCATACCTGGAGGTGTCCAAAGAATATGTAGATGTGGCATTTTGTGATATGCTGGTGCTGGGTTGATGGTTGGACTTGATGATCTCAGTGGTTGTTTCCAGCCTTAATGAGTCTATGCTTCTGTGATACTGTTGAGAGCAGGTGAGGATTTGCTGCAGAGGCATACTGGATGCATCCACATCTACAGAAATGGCTCTTTGGTTTGCCCTCTTTGGGTCAGTCTAGGAGCAATCACTAAGAATTCCAAGCCAATGTTAGCATCATCTCCCCTCTGGCTTTGGGTTTTCAAAAGCTGGTGCAGCTCAGGGCTTGTTTCTCTTTTTCATTTTCCTTCTTCATTCCTCCCAAGTCCAGAAATTCCCATTTTCCCAGCATTTTAGGCTATGGTAAGCTCTTTATAAGCAATTTGGCTCACCACTCTGCCAAAAATAAAAAGGTATGGAAGGCAGGAATTGCTGCAAATCACCATCCAGCTGCTCTGCTGCTCTTCTTCACACCAGCTCTGGCTTCCATCCACCTGACAGCCTTGCTAAAAGGATAATAATGCTTTAAAAATTAGAGTCAGCCCAACAACTACTTCATAAATTCATGGCCTTGCCCTGATCCTTTCCAGAAGTTTTACTTTCATGATGAGTGCGCATCAGACCTTGGATTCCTTCCCTTTGGAAATGCTGCTGCTTTTCTGCTTGGAGTGCTCAACTGTGCAAAGGGGGGTCACCAATTCTCTGTCATTAGCTCTACATCAACAAGCCTCATTTTGGGATAATCTGGTGATCTCTCCTTCAGAGAACACAGGATAATCTCTCCATGCTATTGTCTTATTGTGGGATTTTGTCTTTGATAGATAAACCAGTCCTGAAATCCTATTAGGAGCTATTCTGCCTCCCCTGAAAAGAGACAAACTCCCAGATGAAACGAGCCCCCAGCAAACTCAGAAGAGACCTTAGCTTTGTCCACCTGGTGGGAAACAGCTGTGTTTTGTGGCAGCTCTTCCTGTCTGTACCACTTCTGAGAGCATTTGAAGATCTAACACAGCTCCAGCTTTTGCCTGGGACTGATGGTCCTTCTCAGCTCATCAAATCCACCTCAAGCTACCAGCAGGCAACCATGGCAAGTGTATTAGGAGCTTGCTGCAGCTGTGGTGGGAAGGCAGCTCTTGGTGCCAAGGCTGGTTAAGTGAGTGCTGGAGCATCTTAATGAAATTTCATCTTAATGCAATTTAACAAGGGGAAGTGTAAAGTACTGCATCTGGGAAAGAACAACCCCATGGATCAGTACAGACTGGGAACTGATCTGTTGGAAA
>VWZO01010524.1:227759-401380 GCA_013396975.1 Bucco capensis
CCATCCCTGGAGGCATTCCAGGTGAGGCTTGCCAGGGCTCTGGGCAAGCTGCTCTAGTTGGGGATGTCCCTGCCCAGTGCAGGGGGGTTGGACTAGATGAGCTCCAGAGGTCCCTTCCAAGCGAAACCATTCTAGGATTCTATGATTGTGTTTTCCTCCTTGCCCATCAGGAGAAATCCAGCAGTGATGTCCTGAGCAGGGATGCTGGACATGCCCAGGACCTGGGGTTGAATCCCTGTGGGTTCTCTGATGTCTCCTCAACCCAGTCCCAGATGCAGGGAGCCAGGCAGGATGGATTTGCCCTGGGATTGCACAAACCTGTTGTTCATTTCTTTCAGTTTTTGCTTTGTCTGGCTTCAAGTGTTTAATTTCTCTGGAATTTCACTGTTGCCTCTTGGGGTTGCCCCAAAGATGACAATTCTGTTTTACAATAGGGTTTATGATCAGAAATTTGTCCTTGTTGAGCTCTGGAAGGAACCCAAAGCCTCCAAGGGTCTGGGACTGTCTTGAAACATCCATTTCCAAAGGGAAAAACAAAAATCTTTCCTGGGGTCTTATCCAGGGAGGGTGAAGGAACTGGGATGGGAAGTGGAGGAGGTGTGTGGACATATTTTACTATCTGAAAGGGAAGAGAAATATTTTCTCTGTGCCTCAGTTTCCCTGTTGGAAATGTGAGTGTTGCCTCTACTTGCCCATGGAACCTGCAGTGCTCTGGGGTTTGGGCTTGAATGGTTTATCAATGGCAGGAACAACCAGGACCCAACCAGCTCCAGGGGGGTGAGGAAGCTCCAAACTCTTCCTGAAGCTTTCTGATGTGTTGCTGAACGCAGGCATCTCAAATACAAGGTTTCCATCCCAGCTATAATCCTTTCCATTCACTCTTGGTCTTATACAGGCTGGCTTTCTCTTTGGGAAGAGATGGATCACTCTGGGTGTGACTTCTCTCCTCTCTAGATGAGTGTGGGCAGGGGCTTACAGGCCCTTGTGCCCTTCTGTGGAGAGTCAATAATGCAGAGACACAGGGGCTGTGTCACCTGCTTTGCCATCTATCCCTGCTCTATAGGAGAGGAAAATAACTTGAGGGTTAAAAAAAATACATAAAAACAATCTTGAGGATGCAATTGTTCCTGCTGGATAAAATCCTGTGAACAAAGCAATTGGCATCATTTCACTTGCAAATGGAGCAGCCAAGCAAAATAGCATTTATGAAAGTGTAATTTATTCTGGGGGAAATCAGGCACTTACACTGTCTCCTGCTTGCAGGTGAAGGTACAGAAAAGGGGGAAAATAGATTAATGATGAACGTGACAACATCTCAGGGTAAATCATCACAGCAAAAGCCTTTGGAAAGCTTCTACCCTCAGTGCACTAACTGGATTGTGTGGGTTCTTTTCTCCTGAGAACATTAAACTAGTGACTGCTTCGAGGCTCAGTGGTGCTGGCTGCAGCTGAGCAAGCAGTAGAAAGGTTCAGAGAGCTGCCTGCATCCCATCCTGGGGAGCCCTGGCCATCTCTAGAAGCCAAAAAGTAAAGTCTGACTCATTTTCTCACCCCCCACCCCCCACCCCCCCCAATTAGTCCATCCCTTAGTAATCCTCTTTACTGCATATGTGAATGTTATATTCTTAAAGAAGGCAAGGTGGACAAGCAAAGTGAACCCTCCAGTGGGGACATCACCAGTGCCACCATGGGACATCAAACCCATTATCAGCTTCCATCATCAGCTTCTCCAGAGGAACTGCAGGAGATGCTCCATGACCTGATTCCTTGAAGAAGGTCTCCCTAGCTCTCCTTTCTGCTCTGGCTTTTACTCCCTGTCCATCTTAGCCCCTGTTCTTTTGGCCAGGAGACCACTCCCCATCACAAGCATTCACCTGTCGGTAGCTGGCAGATGCTCTGGGGTCATTGCAACAGAAGTGGGAAGAAAATGATTATAATTTGCACAAGATGAGGACAGGGCTCATCAGAATAAGTCAATAAGTGATTAGGAAGCCTAACCTCTTCTCCCACCATGAGGGAGTTTCTGGGGCAGTTTCTTTTTCTCCAAAGCCGTGAATCCTGCCTTGGGCTTGCACTCTGGATGTTCATCTTATGTCTTTATTAAGGCAAATATCAGAAAATAGTCCTAATCCCAGTGATTTCTGCACCAACATCGCCTAAGGTATCACCTCAAGTACCTCAAGGATCCCAGCTCTGCCTTGGGGATGGGTCTTGCTTGGCAGGAAGGGAGGAACCTGCTCTTTCAAGCAAAGTTTCAGATAAAGAAATGAATTAAATGGCCTAAACCATGTTATTGGCAGGGGTGAGCATGTGGTGATTGATACCTGCCACCCCACAGAGGGATGAGGCAGGGCCAGTTCCCTCAGCTGCTCCTCACAAGGCTTGTGCTCTAGACCCTTCACCAGCCTCTTTGCTCTTCTTTCTTCTTTGCTTCTCTCTCCTTCACCTCAAACCCCTTCTTGTAGTGAGTGGCCCAAAACTGAACCCAGGATTTGGGATGTGGCCTCCCCAGTGCTGAGTACAGGAGGATGGTCCCTGCCCTAGTCCTGCTGGCCACTCTAGCCACAAACCCATGACTTCAGCCCCATCTGCAAAGGGCCATCCCTTTGTGCTGGGTGGGCAGCTGTGATGAGTTTGCAAGTACTCAGTGCAGGTGAGAGGACTGGGGCCAAATCCTAGCACCCCCATTTCTGTCCTCCAATGCTTCAAATGCTCCATGCAAACCCTTAGATGACAGTTTCACATCACTAAGATTTAGTTGTGCTTTTTAGACTTTGGCTAGGCAGATAACCTTGAACACATTGGGGCTGAGGTGTGCTTTTTGCATGCCATTACATCACCATCCCTCTAGCAGAATCCCAGACTCCTTAAGGTTGGGAGGAGAGCTCTTTGGGGCAGGAGCAGCTATCTCCCTCCTTGGGGCCAGAGCATCACTGCTCTCCCCACAGCACTTGCTGAAGGTGATGGTAAAAGGGAGTTCATGACCCAAGGAGCTATTTCCAGCTGTAATAGTGTGTCATGTATTAAGGGAGCATGTTTGAGGCCACATTATATTATTAAAATTCATAGGAGTGATTTATAGGGGTTTTTAAAAACAGCAGCTTGCCAATATAAATTGGCTTAGGAAAGTCAACTGTAATCCACCCAGGTCCAAATAATGACATTTCCTCCAATACATCCAAAAAGCTGAAAAGCAGAAAATAATATCCAGGCTCCAGAGATAAGGCAAGCACCCAAGGGAAAGAGGACTCTGAAATATTCATGCAGTGGTAGATTGGATGGTGGCAGTGGCTGTGTTTAGGGACTGATGAATTTACTTACTGTACCTTTATATTTATCGTTCAATAAACAAGACAAGCTCCTTTCTGCTGCTGAGCAAGACTAATTTAGCTATTTTAGCACTAAGGAAATGGCTTTCTGGGCAAAAGGAGGCTCTCTCTGAGAGCTCTGTATGAAAATTAGGAGACTTTTAATTTAGCCATGGCAGCGAGTGTCTGGTGGGCTCTGATGGAGCTGTGAAGGATGGGGCTGGAAACTCAGATTTGAGGATTAGAATCACAGAATCATTAGGGTTGGAAGAGACCTCTAGGATCATCAAGTCCAACTATACCTACTACATAACATACCACTAAACCGTGGCCCTAAGTAAAACATCTCAGCTCATGGCTAGGCTTCGCCAACACAACCCCGGGGAGGGCTCCATCCACGCTCTTCCCAAGTGTGCTGCTGGCTGCAAAGGCCAATGCAGGACAGACAAGAGCAGTTGCAAAAGGCACAGCACAAGGACTCCTCAGGAGGTAGAACTTGCAAGACACGATTCTTTCTACGCTGTCTTTTCTCCTCCAGAGTGATCCTGCGTGCCTGCTCCAAACCATCCGTGGCATTCAAACTAGTGTGTGTGCAGAGCTCCTGAGTGGAGGCCAGAGGAGAGCAGTTCAGGGGAGCAATATGGCCAAGGCTGAGCTGTTGTTTCAGGGAGTCCTTGCATCTCCTCTTTGGGGCTCCTCTCTTGCCACAGCCAGGGGCAAGTTGCCCAGAGAGCATGATCTNCAGACCAGGTTTGCAGTGGGTCAAGGTGCCCAGCCCTGGGAATTTGGAGGATCCAGCACTGAGAGAGAGTGAGCACAGCCTTTCAGGGCCACATGCACCTGCTGATGGAGATGTTCCAGCTGGTGAGTTTTAAAGATTCTGTTTTGAGGCAAAGCTTGTCACTAGAAAGGTTTGACAGCAGCTGTGCTGGTATTAAACATGCCTTCCTAAAAGTGTCAGCAAGTGAAACGGTGATGCCAGAGTGCTATTAGAGCTAAAATGACCTTTTGGGTAGTTAGGGCTTTATGGCATAGTATAAATCCTGCCTGGCTTGGCAGGGTTATAACTGGGACATTAGTGGTAACATCTTCTCTAGTGATACCCAAAGCCTTGGGAGCTGAAAATACCCAGCTCAGTTTTATTTATTTTTAGTCTTTCTGGAGCTGCTAAGTTACTCTGAGATGTTTGCAGCAGAAATTTGAATGTGTACAGTCAAATGGAGATTCCTTCCATTAAAGCTGAGTTTGGAACACTCAAGGAAGGGTTTGGGGTTTTTTTTGAGACTTCTACTCTTTCCAACAGCCCCAAAATCAAAGGGATTTAAAGGCATTGCTTGGGTGTTTTTTTTCCTTGCCTTTAGATTAATATTGTCAAGCTTTCTTTTTTTATTGCTGTGAAGGCAAGGAAAGTTCTTTTTTAATGAAAGGCACAAGCTTTACACAGTGCCTTGGCTTCACAGCTGCTGTCTGAAGCACTGTATTCCACTGAACTTACACAGAAATCCCCCAAGTGAGTGAGCACTGACCCTTTTTTTTCTACCTCCTGTGTTGCCACTGGGAAATAAAATCCATTTTTATGCTTGTATTTATGATGAAGGATATATTTAGACAATCTGTGCTGTTATTTAGCAGTATCAAGAGCTTCAGGGAGATGTTTGAAGCAACTCTTCACTCACCTGCTTATTGAAACCCTCTTTACAAAGTGTTTTTGGGCTCAGTCTCCCTCATTTATTCCCCACAGCCCTTTGCTTTGACAGTCCTTTGGCATCAAGAGCAGCAGCAGGAGGAGAAGACAGGGCTGTTCCTCCAGATAGCTCATGAATCCCCCCAAACCAGCTTCTCCAAAGGGCTACTCCAGCTCTTTTTACCTCTGCACAGGTAGTGCCTGAAAACGTGGCTGAAACAGTCCAAAAATACAGAGTATCATTATTGGGTTGGACTTCTGGCTTGTGTGAGTTGGCCAGGCTCCTTCAGTCCTTGCAGGGCTGTGACTGTATCTCCACAAGGATCAGCTGGTCCCAAAAAAATCTGTTAGCCCTAGTACCAGCATCTCTTCAGGTGCAAAAAAGAAACCCCCAAAAGCAGCAGATCCAGGGCTGAGCCAGCATCAACTCCTTCCTCCCTCCTCTCTCCATGCAGTGCTGGAGCACATGGGACAGTTGGAAGCAGGTGACCCATGGTTCAGAGTCCCCATTTTTGGGTAGGGATATGCCTTCTCTCTCAGCCCTATGGATGCTGCTGTGTCACTGGGCTTTGGGCTTCATACCTGCCTCACTGGTACCTTGTGGAGATGCCAATGTTGGGTTGAACCACTCTGCCCAAGATTCTGAGGTTTGTGCCCATGGCTTGGTGCTGCTCACTCCTGGGGATGTCTGCCCCTTCCCCAACCACCTCAGCTATCATAGAGCAGTAAGTGGCTGGAGCATGGCTTTAATCTGGGGTTTCTGCCAAGAGGCACCAGGTAAAGCAATGCCACATTAAAACCCCAGGCAGTGGGAAAAGCAGATGGCAGCAATAGCTGAGCAAGAGCCAAGAGGAATTGGGGATTAATTTGCACCTCCAAGCAGAAGGTGTCACACCATGACCCTGGAGGGGTCACCTCAACCGCTTCCTCAGCTGCCAGCGAGCCACCAGCAGCCCCTGATGCTCCAGCCTGCCTCTGCTGATGGCTTGGCCCAAGGTTTTTGAGCAAAGCAGCAAAATAAAAAGCCTCCTCAGGCCTTCAAAACTTGGAAGTTTCTCTTTGAGAGAAGCCAAATTGCCCAGCCCTCTGTGTGAAGCAGCAGTGCCCTGAGCCACCCCATGCCATCCCCACACTGCAGCCATGCATGTGCACCAAGGAAGGACCACTCAGGCTGGACCACTTGGGCTCCTTTATTCTAGCTTTATTTTTCTTGTACAAGTAGCCACAGGCTAAAATCTAAACAGAGCAATCTACAAAAAAACTGAGTTTTATTTTTATTTTTATCTTTTATACAGAGCATTTAATCATAGGATCAGTGGGATTTCAACTATCAAGACAGTTCAAAGTAAGTAAGAAAGATAGAAAATAAAGAGTAGAAAAGTGCTTTGCAATTTGGGTTTTTAACATTACTCTTCATGGGTGGCTCCCAAAGAGGACTGGGACAGAGGTTTAGCATCATCTTTATTATTGGTTTGTAACAAACATCAAGATATTGCAAGTTGAAATGATGGAAATACAACCAAAGTAGAAATCCCCCTTTGCTTTGTAAATCAGACCCTGATCCAAAGCCCCGTGAAATCAGGCTTTTCCCTGACTCCCTGGGCTCTGCCCTGGCCCCATCCCTTCTTGTTCCCCAATGCCGGAGCTCAGACTCTGCTCCCAGAGGAATCCTGGAGCCGTTTCACTGATTCCCAGCGTCACAGTGGCTTTCAGTGCCGCAGTCCCACACCGGCAGCGCTTTCGGCTGGGGATGCTGGTGCTCCACACGTAACCCTCTCCCTGCCCTCAGCTCCAGCCCAAGCACCTTCCCTCTCCTTTCCCTTTTTTATTTTTTTTTAATTTGGCTGATGAGTGAAATAAATGAGCAGGCATCAAGTTGCTAGATAGGATCTTTAATCAGCCCTTGCTGGCACAGCATGGGGAGGGATAGATTTCCAAATACTGTTTGCACAGATGAAGTAACTAAGCAGCTCCCTATGAGCTGCTGCTGTTTGTTTTCATAAGCTTTTAATTTCCTTTTTATTTTTTTCACCCATCTTCCCAGACTGAAGTGCTGTCAGTCAGCTCAGAGAGGGCTCAGGCATGGCACTGATCCCCACTGAAATGCCATGGGATGGTTATTCCAGAGGAAAAACCCCCACAGGCAGCAAAACCCTTCCCTTCACCATCCAGAAGCAGCAACACTTTGTAGCTTCTCTCCTCTTTTATTGCCAACTTAAAATATACAGTCCCTTGGTATCATTTTGGGTGGAAGCTTTAAAATTCCCAAACTGGTCCAGCACTCAGATGTATCAGCATCTTCACAAAACAAGGAAGAAGAAAGATAATGGTAGACAAATAAATACCTGAATCCAACAGCGTGAAAATACCCTGTCACAGCATCAAACTGGTCCCTGTTCAACTAAAGACAATGTGGATACTATCCCTGAGGTAGCAGCCATCTCTGGTCAACTTGAGAGCTCCAAGAAGAGGTTGTGCCCATTATGGGTTACAAAAAAAACAAACCAAAAGAGGAATAATTAAAAGAAATCAGCTTTTGGATACTTTATTCCTTGCTGTCATTTCATCTCACCACAGCCAGAAAAGCAAGAGGGTTTTTTTGGATCTGCCCAGAAAAGGCAGTAGGTTGAATTGGTGGAATTATTTGCTTGGAAGAATACTAGAGGATGAGATTCCTACCCCAAATGCGGGCAGTTGCCAGCAGCTTGTGCCAGATCCAACACCTGCCCATTATCCAGCTGGTTTGTCTCTGGATAAAACTCTCTGATTCCTCCTGTCAAGATAAGTGGGGAAAGAAAAAAGCAATAAGGAACCTGGCAAGCTGTTGCTTAAATGTTTGAGGTGTTCAAATGAATGATGGAGTGAAGGGAGCACCTGCTGACGGCTGGTCTCCGGCAGTCGGCTGAGGATGTATCCAAGGCACCAGTGATGGCCCCAGGGACAATCTGGCTGGGTCTGCCTCTGGTCTGGGTAGAGGAAATGATGCCTGGACCTCTTTGCTATGGCAGAGCCCCATGCCTGCATACCTGTCCCATTTCTGCCAGTGACACAGGGGACATGCTTCCAGAGCAGCCATGCTCCTGTTCAACCAACAGCCAAGCTGAAGCCTGGAGGTAATTCCTTGGAAGAAGCCTCTGATTCCATGAAAACAGGTATGTACTCATGGAAGACCTGGGAGGAGCAGTTTGGGCAACTGTAAAACTGCATCCAAACTACCAGCAGCACATGGGGACTTGCAGTCCTTCATCTACCCAAGTACAATATCTAAGTACACATCTACCCAAGTATGTCTGAGTACAAAATGTCTACTCAAGAACATGTCTACCCAAGTACAGCTGCACCCCAAGCATGGACTAAAAATCCAGTGATTTCCCTCAAACACAAGGCAGCAGTTTGGATGCACCAAGGGCAGAGCTGAATGCTGTTTTTCTGTTCTTTTTTCCTTCTTGTTTTACAGCTGAGACACCAGACATAGTCCAGGTGATGTCTTCCCAAGTGTTTGATCGGCACAGTGTTGCCTCCAGCCTGGCTCAGACATCAATGAACAGCAAGAGGGGCTGTTATGTGTTGCTTCTTCAGCAAAGTGGCAGCTAGAGGTACTCCATAGCAGAATGTACTATTCTGGGGGGAGAGTCTTGCCCATTTTTGTGGACCTGGGAGGCTTTGATAATTCAGGGAAGACCATGTCATCCTGCTGGATGTCCAGACTTCAGCCTCATGTCTCTGGGGGCTGACCTGCCATTAATGTCTACATTGGGTCCCAATGGTACAGTTGACAAGAGTGGAAAAGAAACCCCAAAAAAGAGGAAAAGCTAAACATCTAAAAAATAGTCTTTAAAGATTTACATCCATCTTCAACAGTCTCAAACCAGCACACAATCTGTGTTGGTTTGAGCCATCACATTTCTGCATAAACAAAAACCAAAGAAAAAAGCTCTATTTTCAATATACTATCGTATTTCAACTAGTCCAATGGCACAGCATTTCCCTTTAATAAAAGGAAGTAGTGACAAATACTTGTTACTATTACAATATCACAATAATATGATATTAAATTAATAGCATGTTCACAGCTCCAGGAAGTCTGAGCTGAAAGCTAGTCTAAGTTCTGTGTTCACTTTGGCAACAGTACTTATTCAATGTGAACGCTGGCGTGACGCAAACACACACACACAAAGATAAAAGCATAGAAAGGAAAGCAGGGCAGGAGCAGGATGGCAGGAGGAGACTGGGATTTCTTTGCTATGAGATTATAACTCGAGCCATTTGGCATCTCCTCCTCCTCCCTCCTGCTCTTCCCAAGCCCCAGCAGCCTCTGGCTCCCATAATGGGCTGAGCTATGCTACCAGTCATGTGTGGTGCCACCAGAGCTGTTCCAACATGTGTGTGGTCCCTTCCCAGGCTCTTTCCAGCTCCAATATAATGTAGGAAGAAGTGTCCCACTATGGTAGGTGTGAGCAGGAATCAGTCTGATGGCTTACTTAGCTTCTTTGGTGGGGTGGGCAGAGGCTATTTGGGGGTTTAATACAGAAGTTTAACTCTTTATTGGTTTTTTTTTCTGTCCTCCAAGATGTCTACAGGAGAAGGAATTTTAATGGGAGAAGGTTATGAACATGAAGCCTCAAGAACTCCTTGCTCTGGAGGTCAATGCCATTACATCTGCTTGGAGCAAGCTGGATGATTTGATCTGGAAGGACAGAGTCCTGCTCACAGCTCAGCCAGCCCAGCAGCAGGACCCGGCTCAGGGTAAGAGATGTTGCCTGTGTATGGTATTATTTACACAGTTATCAGTAGCATCCCATTGCCAATGGGAAGGTGATGGGGGAATATTTCTGACACAACCACACATTTAAAAAAATACAATTTTTAGTTTTTTCCTTTCCTGATTCCTTTCCCTTCTCCTTGAAAATCCAGTGATGTTTGATTTACTATCACCTATACAAAGAGTTCAAACCTTCATGTTCACCCAGTTTTAACAAACCCATGTGGTGGGGAAAGAGCTGCTGCCCTCTGGCACCAGCTGGCTGATGTCCCTGTCCCCCATCTCACCCTATGGACAACACTGGTCACACACTGAGTCACAAGGCTGCACTGTGCCAGGACAACCCAAAAACCACCGTGGCAGGTTGGTGGCTGGTCCCTGGGGTTGGGGGTCACACACAAACCTTCTCTTTGGTGTTGGGAGCTCCTCTGCCCACCCTGGGCGTAGGCAAGGGATGGTTGCCAGCACCCCCTCCCCTTCCAGCATCCTCCAGCATGGGGCCTCACTCTGCATCACCACCCAGGAACCCTCTTCATCTTGTCCCTCCCAGGGAAGTGAGCTCATTTTGGCTCAGCTCATCCTTTGGATGATCTTCTACTAGGTGGAAATAAACTGGAGGAGCTGGGAGCAGCTCAGTAGCATCTCAAGGGGTTTTAGAAATAAGTGCTGTATCAGGGTTTCCTCGTAGGCAGGGTGGGCTTTAAAGGGAAGAGACAGTGATGTCCAGGTTCCCACCTCCCAGAGGTTGTGTTATGCTGCTGGTGCTGGCACAAGCCATAAACCATCCTGCTAGGAATCAATCTTGGCTAGTGGCATGCTGATGGGGCAGGAGGGGGCCCTGGCCCAGCACTAGCCTCTGAGAACCCTGCCTCACTCCATCCCAAATAGAACCAGGATGGGCCAAGGCAGCCACCACCAGTGCCCAAACCAGCCCTGCCAGAGCATGGTGCTGGTGAACCATGGGGCACCAAGCTGCCTGTGACAGCCTCAACAATCTTTAAAGTAAAAAAAACAACAACCCACCCATGAACTGAATCTCCAGCACACAAAATCACACTGGAGTCCCCACTACATACCTGAAAGTAAAGCTCACAACATTAGCAAAGTATCTTGCTGCACACAGGGCTTGGGTGGGAAAGGTAGGAACTGGGGGAGAGGAGAGGATGCACACAGACAGACAGACACACACACACACACAGACTTTTCTATCACACTTGAGGTAGAACATTGCTTTCAAAGGTTTGGAAGTGCTTTACGTGGGAATGACGACAAGGAAGCCACCGAGGTGGCAGGTACAGAGCATGACTGCTGAGGTAGGACCAAGCTTGTACTGACCAAGTGCTATGCTACTTGTTTTTTGAACACGAAGGAAGACGCAGGTTATTTCTGCTTCCCAGAAGACATTCATTCCGGTTGAGGTAGGTTCTGAGTTCACTCGGGTTGTCTGTCCAAGTCTTTCAGTAGCCCTCAGGCATCCTTTGACACACACACACTCCTTTTTTTCTTTTTTTTTTTTCTTTTTTTTTTCCATATTATTTAGAGTCATTCAGCAAAAAAAGTTATCCTGAGAAACAGTGAAAGTGTACAAAGTCATCAAATCCGTGGAGACACAGCCTTCCTGGGCTGCAATTTTTGGAGTCAAGTGAGAAGGATTTCTCCAAATCCAGTCTTCTGGAAATAAAAAATAGATCCAAAAAGTAGTCCTAAAGCTGCTGATCAGGAAAAAGTCTGGGTTGCCAAGAGCAGGAGACTCCATGGTATCCCCAGTCTATCAGAGATGGAAGAGTTTGCCAAACTCTGCCAAGGAGTCTTTTACTTAGCAGCTGCAGGGAAAATCCATTGTGACCAATCTCAATAAAGCCATCATCAGAAGCAACACACCGAGAGGCCCAAGAGAGGTCACAAAGATCAACTTCACAGAGTTTCCAAAAGGCTGTATACATATATATATATATTTATATATATATATAAAAGTAAAGCAAAACAAGAAAATAACAATCAGACCGTAGAAATCTTCAATTGACCTGAGATTGACAACTCGTTGTAAAGACATCACCAGCCGTGGGTTTGGTTTCTGGTAACCTCCTACAAGAGGGTTTGAGTCTTGGCAGTTTTATCCTTCATTGGTGGGTCCCTGGTCGGGAGCTGGAGCAGCAGGACTACCTCCATGGGGGCTTTTCAGGAGGGGGTCTGGCTGCTCCTCGATGATGCTGAACTCATCCAGGGGGAGTGTGGTTATCTGGGTGTCATCGTGGGTGGTTGGTGGGGTGTGAGCTGACTGGAGAGAGCGAGAGAAGAGGACAAGGTCACCAATGTCCTTAGACATGCAACCACACCTGTGTTTCCCAGGCATGCTCCTGTCCTGCTGGACTTACCGTTACTCCCTTATCCTGCTGCTCCTGGGGTGGGGATGCTGGGAATAACCTCTCCAGCTCATTCACATCCAGCTGCTTTCCATTCAAGTCCCGCTCATCCCTGTCCCTGTGAGTGGCCCCGTTCAGGACAAGGCCTGTGGAGCTCCGCTGGCTCCTGGGGATCTGTGGGGTTGACAGTTGTTCCTGGACATTTTTGCATATCAGCAGCCTGAAAAAGGAAGAGATGGAGCCTGAGGGTGAGCAAAGCTGGTGCCTCCCTCCTCTTCCTTCTAAGCCTGAGTCTGCCTTATTTCCCTGTGCTGTGTTCCTTCACTCCTTACATCTCTCCTACAAAGTCACGTCTCTTCCTCTTGCCGTGAAAGGGCTTTTGCTTTACAGGGAGAGTCAAGTTTTGCCAAAGCAGAAATAGTGATATTCCTGGGAAGCACCAGGGACCAGAGCTGATGGGATGTATTTGGAGAAGCCCACTGGGTCTGTGTGCCTTGGAGAGGCATAAGCCATGCTGCCAACAGGACCCAGAGTTCAGGGGAGCTGGGCTGGGAAATCACATGTCGTGGGATCCACGCCCTGAGACACTCCAAGAAAGACATTGAGATGCTGGAGAGTGTCCAAAGAAGAGCAATGAAGCAGGTGAAGGGTATAGAGCACAAGTCTTGAGAAGAGCAGCTGAGGGAACTGGGGTTGATTAGCCTGGAGAAAAGGCTCAGGGGAGATCTTCTCACTCTCTCTCCAATGCCCAGAAAGGAGGATGGAGTGAGGTGGGGTTTAGTCTAGTCTCCCAAGGAACAAGCAACAGGATGAGAGGAAATGGCCTCAAGTTGTGCCAGGAGAGGTTTAGATTGGATATTAGGAAAATATTCCTTCCCTGGGAGGTTTGTAAAGCCCTGGCCCAGGCTGCCCAGGGCAGTGGTGGAGTCACCATTCCTGGAGGGATTGAAAAGATGTGGAGATGTGGTGCTGACAGACAGTTTAGTGTGACCTGGCAGCGTTAGGTTAACAACTGAATTTGATGATCTTGAACATCTCTTCCAATCTAAATGATTCTATGATCACATTGGGAGGTGAGCCCACCACAGGGATACCCACAGGCCATTGTGAGCAGCAGTGCAGATGAGTCCTACCTTCCTCTGTACCCAAACATGAGGAAAAGGATGCAGAATATGATGCATGTGACGCCGATGTGGATCCCAATGATGATGCCAGTCGTGGAGGTTTTATTGTTCTGCTCGTCCTTCATGCAGTCACAAGGAGGATTCAGCACTGCCAGAAGAAAAGAGGGAGAGAGAGGTCAGTGGTGCTGTTTGCCTGTTGCTCCTCCAGCTTTTGGGAAGCCTGGAGAAAAAGTTGGAGCCTGGATGGTGCTGGGATCTGTGTACAAGGAAGAGGAGAGTGGGGTAGGGGCCCAAGGGGCTCACCACCTGCCAAGGCAGCTACCCTAGGAGGGCAGTCACAGCAAGCACAGGGCTGGAAGGTCCAACTATGCAGCTGCCTATGAGATTAGGATTTAGTCCAACACAGGAGAAGTAATAACTATCTCTTGAAGCTATTCCCACTGGAAGGCTTAAAAGGCTTCCAAGAGCAGCAAGGATGGTTTTCACACCTAGGTGAATCTGAAAGGTATGATTTCCTCTTGAGATTTCCCCTTTTCTGCCACATAATGCAGTGCTCATGCTCTGCAGCCCTTCTCCTTTCCAAAGCTGTGTCCTCCCTTCCCAGCAACAGTGAAGGTCAAAATAGGCAGGAGATCTCCTGGACAGTGGAGATGTTCAGTGTACAATGTCTCACCCAACGATGCCAACTTGTAGCTTATCTATGAGGATTTGTTCATATTGGTGGCCTCACCTCTGGCTTGAGTTTAGGGGACAGAACAGGCAATTACAGTAACATTTGGTTTGTCTTTTCTCTCTTAGTAAAAAAGTCTTCAGTTTGGACTGGCCAGCAGGGATGTTGCAAGCCATGTGACAGAGAAGCCAACCCTACCAGCACCAGGTGGTCCCAGCCCTGCGGAGTTTTACTTCACCATTATTTGTGATGCTGCAAATGAATGAGTGGCTGAAGGTGAGCTGGAGTAGAGCCATGGATGTCTGGAGGCTGTGTGTGGCCTCAGCACCTTCCTGCAAAACAGGTTGCAGAACTCCCCCCGAGCTCAATGTCCTGGCTCACCTGTCCTTTCCACGGTTTCCCTCAAGGACACGAAGCGGACAGTGGAATTGCCATCCCCATGCTGGTTATAGGCAAGGAGCTTGACTTCATACACCACTGATGCATCTGTTTCAAAGGAGTCACAAAAAGATCATGTCAGGTTTAATCAATTAGTGTTATCTCCCCATGAGGTACCAAACCACACATAACAGGCTGCAAAGAAGCACCTGCTACTGGGAAAGCACCCCAAAGAAACCTGGGGGAGAGCTGCAGCATCTCCTCTTTAGTCGTGCAACACAACTGAGCTCTCCCATCATGAGAAGATCTCCCAGGGACAGAAAAGGACATGGATCAAGGTGTCCCCACACTTACCCAGGTGGGTAATGTTGTAGGCTGTGACGTTGCTGGGCAGTAGCACTGGACCTGTGTACTGGGAGAGGTGAACCTTGCGGTAGTAGAGCTTGAAGCCTTCGTGCTGGCCCAGTTTGCTGGAGGGCTCCCACGTGGCCTGGACAGTGGTGCTGTTAATGACTTTAATAAAGAGGGATGGCATGGCTGGGACTGAAACAGAGAGAGAAAGACAGTGGGTTGCATGTGCTTTTTAAGTCTATGTGATGAGAAATCCCCCAGCAGCCTTTCCCTGGGGTCACTGCACCAAAGAATATGCTTAGATGAGATTGAGAAAATCACATCAGATCAGGTCCTGGGTTAACAGCACTGACCTTCTTCAGGGAGCTGTAGGAGCTTCCAAAGGTTTCCTCTGCTCAGTTCAGCAGGCAAAGAGGCTACCTTTACACTCTGGTTGCAATCTGATGCTCAGCACCATCGGGTCAGGACAGGAATGCAGTGACTTTGGCAACACATTCCCAAACTCCAATTTTTTTTGCCCTCACCCTGAGGGCAGCAAGGACCTTTCAGAGTGATTAATCGCCCAGGGAGGAAGGAACCAGAAGGGATGGAGCTGGAGACAGCTGTCTTTAAAGCGTGCTAGGTACCTGCGCTGGCTTGCAGGCTGTGTGGGAGCTTGCTCTCCCCATTGGCTTTAAGAGAGAGGTTTGTGATTCTGAGAACTGGGACATCTTCCTTAACATCCTTAAATCCTAAGCAGCCCAAAATCTCTGTAGAGCTGGCTGGCTTGTTTTGGTAGCAAACACTTACCTGGCCTTAGGAGTGCATGGGCTTAGCTGGGAAGATGTCCCTGCTGCCTGGTGTCACCAAGGCCTCATTCAAAGCCCATTAAGACACCTTTTTCCCCAGTCAATGCTCCCAAACCCTGCCCTTGGTCTCAGGGTGTGCTGCAGTGGGGGATCAATCATGGCCATTCCCTCCCTAGGTCCCCAAAAAGCTGCCCAGTCCCATCCTGTACCATCAGTCTGGGCTGAAAGGCAAAGATTTGCAAAACAAAGCCTGTTTTCTTTTCAAGGGAAGATACAGACCAGATAAAAGATTTTAATAATAAGGGTGGTGAGACACTGGCTTAGGTTGCCCAGAGGTGGTAGATGCCCCACTACCTGAGCAACTTGCTCTAGGTGAAGATGTCCCTGCTAACTGCAGAGGAGATTGTACTAGATGACCTTTAAAGGTCCCTTCCAACCCAAACCATTGTATGATTTTTTTGTGATGCAGAAATTTGGGCTTTCCAAAGCTGGTTCTGCAGCAGACCCTGCCCACAGCCCTGTGCAGCACTGAGGCACAGCCTATTCCTTCCCCTGTCCTTCCCTTTCTTGTACTGATCACACCAATGCAGAGATGTCTCAGCAGCATGATGATTTTATTTTTCCACCACATTTCTGCAGAACACCCCCAGGCCAAATGCTCCCATCAGTTCCCCAGACCCTGGCACCATTCAGAAGGTGCCCAGCTCTGCCCTGCCCAGGGTTCCAGGAGAGCAAAGGGTTTTTGGGCTCTGCTCTACCAGGCAATGAGCTTGGCTACACCCTGCAGCAAAATTATCCAGCAAGAACAGCAGCTCTGCTTCTCCAGTAGCCTTCAGGCTCTGAGACAGAGCTATTTTTCCAATCCCACCTCATGACCAGCTCAGAAGTTCTCTAATACAAGGATTGCTGGGCTTGCATTGGACTGATGCTGCTTTTGGTCTTGTTTTTCCCCAGAAGGGCTCTGAAGGATGAGCAATGCAAAGCTAGCCTTTGGCAGAGAGTTCAGCACAGCCACTTTAGTGACGGATGGAGAAAAGCAGATGAACCATGGCCATGTCAGTCCAAGCCTGAGGAGAGCTAAAAAAGGGAATTTATTCAATAGAAAAAGCAGAACCACACAGCACAACAGTTTGCCTTTTCCCAGGCATCGAGAGCTCAAGCTTTCCCACGAGGAGATTCAAGGGAAGGTAAAACATCTCTTCTGGTGAGCAGAAGGGTCTGGGCAACCCTGGCTCTCCCAAAGTAATGACCTCCTTCAGGTTGCAGAGGTTTTGCCTGACTCTCCCAAAGTATTGACCTCCTTCAGGTTGCAGAGGTTTTGCCTGATGCCCTCTGAATAAGCACAGGGAGAGGAACAAGTCCTTGCTGATTGGTGAGAGTTCCCTTGTGGATTCAGGAGGAAAGACTCAGAGGGCAGCTGTCCTGGGTGAGGTTAATGACATCCCATCTTGCCTGAGTGCTGCCAACAGGAAAAAACATGGGTTGAAGTAAGCCTTCTTGCTAGGATTTATTCTGATGTGCATTGCATGGATGGGAAGATCATGCTTAGCCATTTCTGGGTGCAAGACACGGAGTAAACTCTCTTTTCCATTTACCATTCCTCCCAAGGCTGCACATTTTTGCAGTCTAATTAAATACTCTTTTCCTAATTCTTCCAATTCCCTTTAGGGCAAAATCATGACTTTTCTGAATCCCTCCTCTGAGAAGCTGGACTCTTGCTTAAAGCATCATTTTCCAAATCACGGGTGAAAATCACCACAGGAAGGGAAATCACATTATCCCACAAGCAAAGGAAGACTGATGTGGGCCATCCTGATTTGTGACAAGTTGGCTTTATTTTATGGTAGCAGAGCCTTACATTTCATAAAAACCACAAGAATCTCTCTCCTTCAAGGTATGGAATATATAGTATTTATTCAAACTTTGGAGTATATAGATATATAATATTGATGATAGGTAGGCACTTGCAGAATGCATGTGCTGTTTATAATGGCATTACACAAATAAGTGTATACAGATGGAGCATAGCTGGCTGTGTATCAGTATATATGTACACACACCAGTGTGTAGGTGCTTCACAGAAGTGTATATATAAGACATAATATGGATCTCCTAGGAGTGAGGCATCTCCCTCATGCTAAGGGCTGGGATACTTGTTTTCCTCTTCCGTGCTGTTTGGAATTTTCCCCAGGTCATTTCAACTCTCTTCTTGAAGGCTTCTTTAGCCGAAGATGACTAAAGGAACAGTCTTCACCCTAGAGAAATGTTAAAAAGTCCTGGAGAAAACCCTCAAGAGCATTAAAAGACAAGAACAAGGAATGTGTGCTGCTTCAGGAAGCAGAGAAAGTTTGAGATTTAAAATACCACAGCATTTGTGAAATGGCACGAAGGAGAATGGCAGGGAGGAGATGGGAGGACCTTCCTAGCAAGAGAGAGGTTTATGGAGGACAAAGCTCACTTGAGTAGCTCCTCTAAGGTGTCTTCCCTTCTGCTTTCTATCCAAAACTATCACTGGCACAAAGGGAGCAGCACTGCACTTCAAGAAAGCATCGAAGGCTTCAGCCAAGCACATTTCCAGCATATTCCTAGCCCTGACAAGCTGAAAGCAGCCCTGCTCCTCAGTTACCTTCACCATATTCCTACTCCAGACAGCATAGGCACTCAGACCAGTCTCCAGCTGGCAGCATCTCTGCTGGCCACTCTGACAAGTACTGCCCCAGCTCATCCAAGCCATCCCTGGCTGCCATATCCACCCACTGTGTCCTTTCCAAACAAGGCAGGACACAGCAGCACAGTGACACAGAGACTTGGCAGCACAGGGCTTCACACACACCTCTGTGCACCTCTCACGTGCATCATGCTGCACTGGGACAGCAAAGCCAAGCCACAGTGTGCTGGCAAAATGCTATCCCTTTCCTGAGGTTGTTAGCACAGATCCAGGGGCTCCACAAGCCCAAGGAAGTCACAGCTCTACAGTGCACCTTGGGAAAGTATGGGGTGAGATGGCTTGGCTGTGACAAGAGACAAATCTGCAGTGAAACTGTAATTTGGTGACAGAAGCCACTGGATCCTAGCTCTCTGACCCGCTGTCTCCTCTGTGAGGAGAAGGCAACAGGCACCCGAGTGAAGCAAAGCAAACAAACAGAGCCAGAACTGGGGCTTTTAAATCTCTTTTTATCTTTCTGCAAGGCAAATGCAAGCTGGGGTTGAGTGATCTTACCCAGGCCAGCTTGGCCACCCTGAACATGAGGCTAATTGCTGAAGCTTCATTACACAGGACAAGCCCTTTTTTAAGGATAGCAGGGCAGGACAGTGATGACTTGAAACTTCAGAGAGCCAAGAAATTTATGATCCTATTACTGGATACTTAACTACTCCTGTCGTGACTGAAGGTAATAATGACAAGAAGCCCCCTCTAGCTTGACCCAGACTTCTGCAGAACCACCAAGCTCTATGAAGCATGGCTGGCTTCTAGCTCCAGTAGCTGAACTCAGAGCAGCGGGTCAAGGAGTTTCAGGTTCTGCCTTAGTCCATCCTTCTGCTTTTAAATTGGAAGGAAAAACAAACTCCAAGGGTGACCGATGCCCTGCAGAGTATAAAGGAAAATAAACTTGCAGGGTAACAAGGCAGCAGGGCCAGGATTTATTGGCATTGTTGCTTAGAAGGCTGAAAACAGAATGAGAACTGGATGCCCCATGTGGAAGTCAACACACTCTCTCATTTGATCCTAAGTAACATCCTCACACCCAAGGTCCTCTCTGCTGCAGACTGGTAATTACTGAGCATTCTTGAGAACGATGCAATGCTCCTTAGAAATGAGTCTCCATATGTCAGACAAGCCAGGATTCAGAGGTACAGGAATCTCTAGGAAAACATTCCTAAAATGCCAGCTGACAGATCACACTGGGACTGTGGTCTCTGTGCTGCTGTCTGTGTGCAAGGATCCTGCATTAGAGTACCCACTTTCTTACTGGGGAAGCTAATTGGTGGCCACATCTGGAAGGCCAAGTCAAGGAAAAAGCCTTAGAGATTACCCTAACTTCCTCCTGAAACAGAAGGCTGCTCCAAGGCAGCGATTTATAGGTCAGGACAGCTCAGCTCTAGTGTGATTTCTCCAGGGCAGAGCAGAAGAAAATCTGATTTAAAGAAGTGTGGCACCTCTCAAGTAAGAGCTGTGAGTACCAGAGCTGCTGGAGGATGCTGAGATGCTGCTTGAGCAGGAAATCTGCATTAAGCAAGCAGTTTAGGAAAAGCCCAGAGCTGCTGCCAGGCAGAGACCAGCCAGACTTGCACTCCCCCCGCTTGCTGCAACATCAGCTGTGCGAGACAACATTTTGTGTTGAAGGCAATCATTCGACCCCCATGTAACCATACACAGTATCCCAGAGCAGGAGGAGGAGGAGCAGGAACAAGGAGCATCAACACCACAGGCAAGGTGCCAAAATGCTCCAGGGTGGGTTATCAGGGTGACTGGTGCTGCTGCTATGCACAGTAGGTTTCAGCATCTGATGGGCCAAGCACAAAGCATTCCTTACCTTCTCCCAGCGTGCTCACCACTGTGACTTCCGAGGCTTTGCTGGCACCCCGGGAGGTGTAAGCCTTTATATAAAAGCTGTAGCTGGTCGAGGGCTCTAAATCAGTCACTAGCTGCTGGAAGGTGCTCTTGCTAACAGCTTCCTGATACTCCTTCTCTACAGGATCTGAAAGAGACAACAGAGTAGTGTTAGGCTTTACAAGAGGTAAAGATTTAGACCTGAGGGTGCTGATTGACAGCTGAACAGGAGCCAGCAGTGTGCCCAGGTGGCCAAGAAGGCCAATGGCATCTTGGCCTGGATCAGGAACAGTGTTGGCAGCAGGAGCAGGGAGGTGATCATGCCCCTTTACTCAGCTTTGGGGAGGCCTCACCTCGAGTACTGCATCCAGTTTTGGGCCACTCACTACAAGAGGGACATGGAGGTGCTGGAGAGGGGACAGAGGCTACCAAGCTGCTAAAGGGCTTAGAACATAAGTCTGAGGAGGAAAGACTGAGGGATCTGGGCCTGTTTAGCCTGGAAAAGAGAAGGTTGAGGGGAGACCTCCTGGCTCTCTAGAACTACCTGAAGGGAGGTTGTAGAGAGGCAGGGACTGGTCTGTTCTCCCTAGTGGAGAGTGATAGGACAAGGGGAAATGGATGGAAACTGCGCCAGGGGAGGTTCAGGCTAGACATTAGGAGGAATTTGTTTGCTGCAAGGGTTGTCAGCCATTGGAACAGGCTGCCCAGGGAGGTGCTTGAGTCCCCATCCCTGGAGGTGTTTTAAAAGACAGGTGGATGTTGCATTGGGGAGCATCATTTAGTAAGTTGCTAGGGCTAGGACAAAGGCTGGACTTGATGATCTCCAAGGTCTCTTCCAGCTGCAAGTGTTCTATGATTCTATGATACCAAACAGATGTTGCAAGTAGTAATTTTGGTCCCTAAGGTGGCTCTGTATTTGCCCACATCCTTTTCCATTTACATTTCTATGCACTTTGCCAGAGACCTAAGTGTGCAGCAAGAGCTAACCATGCAGCTTCACCCTCCCCACCTTTTTGGTATATACATCAGCATCACTGCCTCATCTCTGTCTTTCAGAAACATGAAGATGATGGAGAACATGAGTGGCAGCACTGTCCACTGCAGTGCAGACCTGGTTTACCTAGTGGGGCCATGCTGCTGAACCACAGCAAGTGCTGAGCATGGTCTGGGCAGCGAGTACAGCTCCATACCTGCAGCTTTCCGAATGTGCAGCACATAGCCAATGATCTCCTTGGTGTTCTGCAGAGGCTCTTTCCAAGACACCTGGATGGTAGTGGCAGAGACTGTCTCAGCCTTCACGCTCTGTGGAGGACCAGGCAGCCCATCTGCCCACAGGACTGTCAGGCGAGCGCTGGCTTGCGTGGAGCCAGCACTGTTCTCGGCAATGCACTGGTAGATGGCTTCATCTGCCTGGTTGATCCCATAGATGGAGAGAGTGCTGCATGGGGACCAAGAGGGACAAGAGTCTCGCTGAGTGTTCTGCAGTAGATGTCCCTCCCCTCCAGCCACACCACAGTCCCCACACTGGCTCTGATGGCAGGACATCCCACATCTCGCTTTTTCCACAAAAAGCTTCCAGGAAGCCTCTGGGGAACGAAAAGCCCAGGAGGTGGATGCATCCTTCCCCAAGCAGATTATTTCTGTCTTGGCTTGCTGAGACTGTGGCTCAGAAGAGGACACAGGGTGGGATGGAGAATGTCAGGACCTGAAGCCCCTAATTCAGGAAGATCTCAGCCACGCTGCAGCTATACTTCTGTGGCAAAAGCATCCATACACCCAAACCAGCTTTAACTGGCTTAGTTCCAGTACATCCCAGTGAGAGACTCATCCAGGCACTGCACACAGTTGCTAAGCCAAGTCTAATCAAGCGCAGCCAGAAAGCCCTCTGGTGATGCTCTAATTGCATTATAGCACATTAGAGCAGTCTTAGGGTAACATTTGGATTAGCTGACTTATCCAGCAGGGTTACAGCCTTAGCTCCTGCATCTGCATTTTCAGAGACACGATCACCTTGAGCCAATAGCCAAAGCTTTTGGCTGCAAAATCTCTGTGCAACTTTTTGACACTGGTGCATCAAAGCTTGCTCTTCCCGGGCAGCAACTAGGACTGTTCCTCTGTGCTGCTCTGGGAACCTCCACACCAGGCTTAGGTGCTGTTTTCTGCCTCCAAGATAAAGACAGGCAGGAGAACGTTCTTAAAGGAGAGGGAAAAGCATGTGCTGTACCAGCTTCCCAAATGAGCATGTTCCTGAGCATGGCAGCCATCTCTCCACCACCTCCAGGTGGCTAGATGGGTACAGGGACAACCAGAGTCCTTGTACATATGGCCAAGTGAACTGAAGACCCTTTCTGCACTGCATGACCCTGCAGTAAAAGTTGTGGACAACCAGAGCAAGTTCAGGGCCAGCCCAAGGGTTGCACTGCCCAATATCTTTACAACAACATCAGCAAATATTGACTCAGAAATAACTGTGCAACACATTAGCCCTCTCTTGCCATTCAGCATGTAAACCAGCTTTTCTTCATAGCGCTCGTTCACAAAGAGGGACCCATCAATGACAGCTCTGCTCTCTGCAGGACTTGCTCCCTTCCTCAGAAACCAAGCCTGGAACAGCATGACTCAAGGGATGCCAATAAAACACTGCTCACCACTGCCACCATTGCCTCCCCTTCCATTTCAGAGCATCACCCATAGGTACACCACTCTGCATTAATCCCCATTTGTGCATCTGTATTTCCAGTCCTGTCCAGTTTGTTTGAACTCCAGTTTGCTTCTGGCTTGGCAGGAATGTTTGGGAGACCATAACATCTCCAAGCTTCAGTATCACCTCATTGGCTTACATCACAGCTCAGGTGAGCTTCTTTGGTTGCTATTTGTCTATAAGGAATGACCCAAACCTAGCCAAATCCACATCCACCACTTGCTTCTAGGGAGAAAGAAATTTTTTTCTTCTCCTGCAGTGAATTCCAGGTGCACTTGGGACTTGACTGCACATGAGTAAATCCCAAGCACCCCTGCTGATGTGAGGGGCACTTCATAGCTTTTTGGGGGTCACGATCAAAGCTGCCTTTTATGTAAACAAAAAATTGTACATGTAAAGTGGAAATGCTAAATAGCCTTCCATTGCCTGCCTGTATGTCAGAACGAATGCTGCTTCTAATTGCAGCAAAATATTGGTCTTCCTGTATTAAAATTTATTACTGCTGTTGATTTAACATTCATATTTCTGTCTTGCAAATTATCAGGGCCATGGTGAGTGAGCAAATGTTTAACAGTCAGTCATCTATTTATGTCCTGTGCCTTTGTTTCCTTGGAAACATTGTAAATGGAATATCAAATGTGATGGTTTCAGCTGATATGGTGATTTTTTAGAGAATCAGCCCTTAAGCTGCTCTCATAGCCACGGGCTCAATGTATCTGATTAAATGGAAGGAGAAAGGCAGAGCTGGGAAGGGGCACAGGGAGGGAGGACCCTGATGTGTGGCTCAACTGTGTCAACAAGGGCTGATTCGTGCGAGGACAGATGGCAGAAGGCAGGATTACGCTGTCCGAAAGCTGTACTTGCAGCAATGCTCAGAGCAGATGTGTGGAAGGAGCAGCAGCAGTGCTTCCTTCTGCCCCCTCCACACAGGGATTATTGCCACACAAGTCAAGAGCAATGCAAAGCTTCCCAAGCACAAAGCAGCCCAGGAACAATAAGGAGTATTTAGGCTCTGCTGCCTCCAAGTGTCCTGGGAGGTGATTGTGCCTCTCTACTCCACTTTGGGGAGATCTCACCTGGAGTCCCATGTCCAGCTCTGGAGTCTTCAGCATGGGAAAGACCAGGTAAGACCTGTTGGAGTGCATCCAGAGGAGACCACAAAAAGATACAAGGGCTGCAACACCTCTGCTGTGAGGACAGGCTGAGAGAGTTGGGGTTGTTCAACCTAGAGAAGAGAAGGCTCCAGGGAGACCTTCTTTCTCTGAGCTTCACAAGACTGTGTTCGGATGTGCAGTAAAAGCCTTAGCCATTCATGACCTAGAGCCCACGTTCCCTGGAAGGATGCACAGGCAATGGAGTCAATAAAATGACTGGAGTTTTGGCAATGCCTGTAAACCTGGGTGAGGAGCAGGAACTGACTGTGGAGAGGTTGGTGAGCAGAATATCCAGCATCTAACCACCAGCTTCAGGAGAACAACAACCACACACAGACCTCTAAAGGAGACTGTTGTGCCCTGAAGCATGCCGATAGCTGTGATGAGGAAGGCAGGAGCTGGCAGAGAGTTACAAGAAGCCCAGCATCATCTCAACTGCTACCTCTGCTGTGCATCCATTTTCGTCTTCATTGGCACATTCTTCCTGCCTTCACCCACCATGCATCACTCCCAGGACATGGAGGATGCAGTGCATCAGGGTCAGAGTTTGGTCCAGGAGCTTTCCCAGGTTTTGCTACTTTTTGGTTTTGTCCTTTTTTTTTTTTTTAAGGAAGCTCAAACATAAAGGAAATATGTAGTTGCTGTGCAAGGAGGCACAGAGCGTCTCTGTGTGTCAACCATCTGAAATATTCAGTGTCCTTTTATTTTGTCCTGTCAATAATAAATCCTGTCAAAATAAATCTGTCACTTTGGGACATCTGCTGCTGGAGAACTTTCCCGTGAGTGCCAGACTGGCAGTGCCGTGAGCACGTCAGAGCAGCCGAGATGCCAGAAGGCTTTCTGCTGGTCACCAAAGCCGCTCGGCGAGCTGAGGGCTCCATCACATCTCTGCACAATGCCCTGACAGGCATTGATGGAAGTGGGGAGAGGAGCTGCTGCAGATTCACACCCGTCTGAGTTGAAACGAGAGGCCTCCACCGCTCCAAAGCCACGGTATTCCCAAGCTGTCTTCCCAGTTCATAAGCAATCAGGATGACTGATCTGGCTGGGGTCAGAGGTCCGGGCCAGTGACCGGAGATCGGCTTTCCAAAGGCTTCTCTGAAAAAGTCTGAGAACTGAAGGAAGCCTCTTCATCGATTCAGCAGCACAAAGAAGAAGAGGGGCCCATCTGGAAGGACATCAGCATGCGCGCGCACAAAAGAGGGACTGTGATGAAATTAATGCAGGGAGCAGGCTGTGGCTAGAGGGGAAGAGCTTCTGGAGGGATGCTGCTGGTCCCAGTGTGGTGCATGGTGCCATGGGGAACCAGCCCACCCTCCTCACCAGTGCTGGATGAAAAAGCTAGCAGTGAAGCACACACAGAAAAATTACACAGGCAACTTGGCAGCAAAATAATTGCAGCCACAGGAGAAGGAAAAACTGATGCATGTCATCATCAGCTGCTCTGGCAATGCTGCAGATCCCTTTCATGAGATACAACTGCATGATCCCACCACAGGATCCCTGCTCAGTGCAGGGAAGGTGGGATCATGCTGATTCCCCCACTGCTTAGTAGGCTTTGGGTGCCGATGCGGAGATTCTCCTTGTGAAGGCCATTTCCACGTGTCTTTCAAACCAAGTCAAATCCATAAATTATTCTCAAATCGGGAGCAGCTGGTCCACATCCCAGTCCTCCATGTACTTATTTGTCATGCTTCTGGGAACTGAAATATGATTTGCTCTATGGTACCCTTACTATAATCATCAATGGTCTTCAAATTCACTGCATAAAAGACCTGCAGGCTTGCCTGTCCTCCCTCAAGGTGTCCAAATCCCTTCCAATTCAAGGCTGTGTGCACCATGAAGGGATGTACAAACCCATCTGCATCTCTCTGCACCCAGCTAACATAGGTTTTATAGGGAAAAGCCAGCTGGTAAATGACAGGCTCTAGTTTCCCTGGATTTGGCACCAAAAGGGCTGTCTGGTCCCACATGCTTGGATGTTTGGGCTTGGAGGTTGTTCTCCAAGCTGTGCTAGGCTTAAGCAGCACGACGAATGCAAGAAAAGCAAAGTTGTCCTGAAGTTTATTTATGGAGGAATATTTTCCCTGATGAACTCTGAACATCCATGGCCCCTGAAGTGAGTCATTCCCTTTCTCTTAAAACAAGCACAAACCAGGAAGAATTTGGAAAGAAGACAGTTCACAAGGGAAGGTCACTGAGGAGAGCAAATGCCACCTGAGCCCAGGTTCTAACGAAGCCTTTTTCCAGTAGAAAAAAGGAAGTCCCTTAATTACCATTTTGTAAATAAAATCTTCTTGGAAAATCAATATTTAGAGCCTGCCTTCTCTGAAGATGTTTGGCCTTTGTTCCTTGCTATTATGGCAACATAAACCCCGCAGTGTGATATACTTCTAGGCTGAAAATTACCCCCCTGAACCTGGTTGGGTCAAAGGAAGAGAAGCAATAAACCTTTCAGAGAAGTAATTTGGGTACTATTTCATGCTTTCTTGTAAATTTTCAAGTAATAACCTAGAAAGCATGATTTTACATAAGCTCACAAGTAACTTGGCCAGTAACCACCTCTTCCTCCTGCTTCTGGGCTGAACTGGTGAAGCGGGGTGGGAATTTTGCTGGAAATGCCCATTCCATCTCTCAGGCATTTGGATCACCATCAGTTCGAATCACTGCAGGAACAATATGGGCAGAATGGCATTTGTGATCAACAGAGAGGGACAGACCCTGTGGCTGCTGGACACAGGGATGGCTCCAACCAAAGTCAAAAAGGCTCCATCAGCTTCTTCTCCCATGAGCACAGTTGAGTGCAGCATCACCCTGCCAGCCATCGGCTCCATCTCTGACCTGTGTGGTGAGGCAGCTCCATTGTCAGCTCCTTCAGGGATTTTCATTCCCAGCTTTTAATGGCAATCCTCACAATTCCCCATGCCAGAGCCTTCATGCATTTTTCATTACCAATTCTCTGCTAGCCCAGAACTGCTTTTGATTTTTGCTAATCATCGATTGGATATTTTGTTCCCACACAGCTGGCATTTTCAAAACAGAACAACCACCTCTGGAGAGGGCACAGCAGAAGGCTGAGCATTAATGCTAATGTGCCCAGAAACTGTCAACACATCAGGTGATGAGAATTCACATTGGAGGGACCACGAGGGAAGAGGTATTTATTAGCAACATCCCACGAGGCTTACTTTACTGTGCTGAAAAGATGGAAGTTGATTAGCAAGTGACTGTCTGATGTTGTACCTGCAGGGAACCCAGTCCTGAAGCTGCTGTCCTCATCTCAACAATGATGGGCTTCTGAAGTCCCCTGACCTTGAGGGTTTGCTCTCCTTGGCTTTGCAGTTTGAGAGACAGCGTGGGCTGATCTAGATGCCAAAGGGGCCCTTCACAGCTTTGTGAAGCAACAGTCTGATGGATGGATCTTCCCATCTGCTGTGGGTTTGTGCAGATGCACTACTGCCCGCAGCAGCAATGCCTCAAGCTTGCAGGACCAGGGCAGCATCTGTGTTCTGCAGGTCTGGACTTTGCTTCTAGCTGTGTTTGTATACAAGAAGGAAGTTGCTCATAATGATACATTTTGCCATCAATTAGCAGATGATATGATTTGGGATGATTTACTCATTTTTTTCCTAAAAATCCCTTTGGGGGCATTCAGACCTTTATTGCCATATTAAGCAGAGTTTTAATCCAAATGAATTTTCTAGGAAACCATGTAATCTAATTAAAAAGCTCATGGTGCAGTTTAGCAGCTTCATTACTAGTAGATTCAAGATCCATCTTCACATGGACAAATATTTTCCAAGTGCAATAGACTGATAAATCCAAGGCATAATCACAAACTGATTCTGCCTGGAACTAAGTGGGTTACAGCTCTTAGTCATGCCCAGGAGAATGAAACAAAGGACAACTTGAAAAAAGAAAAACTAAAATCAGCCATTGATCTGTTTCCTCTAATTCCCTGAGCACCCAGCTTTGCTGTACCAGTGAGGGCATCTTTCAGCTTGACAGCTTTGGGAACCACCAGACATGGCTACTAGCCTGAAGCTGGAGGTCAGAGTAGACCAAGACTAGTGTGAAAGAAGCCAAAAGTTCAGTGTTGTTGAGTACTGGCCTTGGGGCTCAGCTTTACAATCGCATTACTAGAGCTGGAGAAGATGCCACGTGTCAGCTGAGCCCCAGTCACTGGCTGAGCTCACCCAGCCTCTGCCAGATGAGCTGTAATCTGATCACTGCTCGCAGTGGAAAAGACTGAGGCTAAATTGCTTTAAATGATTCCCATAAGAAAATGATTACAGCAATGTTCACCAAGACGCAGTTCATGCGTGAGTGCAGCACATTTCCAGGCACAGGAACCTGGTCAAGAGGCACAACCATGACCAAAGACTCTACTTCTACCTTCCTCAAAGAGTGAAAAGGAATGATTTCACAAGGCAAGACGCAGAGCTGGACTCAGTGCGTTTTTTCATGGGTTTAATGACTGCTCGTGCAGTTCTTGGTCACTTCTGACTCTGTTTCCTGGTCAGTAAAAGGAGATGCACTGATTTCTCTTCTCTCATTTCTGTTCAGACATGCCACCCAAACCCATGCATTGAACTAGGACACCACAAGGCTGGATTGAGTGGCATCTGCCTGTGCACACACAAAGTTCCCTGAAGCTCTGAAAACTTCCAGCTTGGAGAAAACCTCCACTGACTGATAAGATCTTATTACAACCGTGTCCTTTCAACACATATCCACCCCTTCTTCATACAAAAAAGCTTTGAAAGAGCCTCAAAACAAAAAGCCATGTTATAGATAAACTTAGAAAAATAAAATCACTGTTTTCTCCTGAGGAACAAACCATGGTGCCTGCACAGCACTTCCCAACAGTCTAAACTGAAGGTCCAGACCCTCCAGCAAAGTGGAGTAGTTGCATTCATGAGATGCATTTGTTAATGTTGATAGCAGCTCTATGACACCATAAAGTACAAATCTCCACCAATAATTCAGGTTTACAACACAGGTCCTATTATTTTTCAGCACATTGTTCCATGCCATTTCCACAGAAACTATGTTGTCAACTTGTAATTTCCACACTAAGTGCATCCCAGTGTATCATTTCCTCAGAACCAACATCCTCATCCCCTCACACAAAAATGCAGTTACTTAATACTCAGAGAAAACACTCTTCCCTGGTAAGATAAAAGGCTGAAGTTCAGTGAGAGTCAGCTTCCACACAAATATTATTTCAAATGTATTTGTATTTGCACACCCAAGCAGGTCAATGTTCAGGAGTTCAAATATGGTTCCTCCACTGCGGAGTGAGTGTGGTCCCTGCCAACTCCAGGGACAACATTTGGTCCTTCCAGAAATACACAGATGATGATCAGGACAAAGGAGAAACATCATCAGTCAAAGCCTAATGCTGATGTCTTGGTACAATAGAGCACAAAGTGCTGAAAAGTAAGTCTACAAAGCACAGTGAGTAGGACTAGAGCAGTGGTTTAGTACATCAAAGCCCAAGCTGAATCCACAGATCTGCTTCTGAACATTATCACCTTCACATTAGCTTTTTGCTACTGCAGAAAGAAATCCAACCTCTCTCCTACCTCACTTTCCACTGGAGTCCAAATAGTCCAAAATAACAGTTTTTAATTCAGCCTCTCTCAAAAGTAGGGTCAAGGAGCATCACATCTGTCCAAGGGCTGCACGACAGCAACCCACCCACCTTGTCTGCTGAAGCCAAGCTAGCTCCAAGCACTCCTTCCCTTTCCAAGCTGCTCAAGCCCTAGCTGTGCAGTCTCTCTGGATCACTCATGCCCATCTCAGCCTCAAGCACATTAGCCATTGCCCAGCACAACAGGGCTACAATGAAAGCAGGGCTTGTGCAGCTCACCAGGATGTGCTGCAGACCCCACTGCTGCCAGCCTTCACCAACCAGTCCAAAATGTACTACTGCACACATCTGCCTCAAAACCACTATCTTCACAAAAGCTGAAGCCTCTGTGAGCCAACCTGCTCTTTGCCCAAGAATGACACCTGCAGGAACAGCTATTTCTGGACTATCAGGTAGGTGATGTCAGTCCTCGAGCTGTGTGGTAACTCCAGATGGATGCTGGGGAATGGCACAACCCAGCTGTGCATCTCAGGCTGCCTCCACCCTGTGCTACAGTGCCAGCAGCCAGCACACAAGGACTTACCTGTTGTTGTTCTTCAGCTTAATGTGGTCACTGGTCTCCAGGATCTGCCCATTCCTCAGCCAAGTGATCTGTGGTGGAGGTTCTCCTTGGGCCACGCACGTGAAGATGGCAGTAGTCCCCACAGGCCTGGAAATGGACTGGGGATGCTGCACAAACTCTGCAGGGGCTGTGAGGAGGAAGGAAGAGCAGGGTGAGAAAAGCTCTGATGATCCTACTTTATCTTGGTACAAAGAGCAACCTCATAGCTTGGGCTTCAATAAGCCTGGGAACATGGGACACTTGGCCAACCCACAGCATAGGCAGCAGGTAACTGTGGTTTGGATGGTGTTTCTGTTGTAACCAATGAAATGCTGCAGTTTGGTTGCCCATCCTGGCAGTCATGGCTTCCTAGAAGGTGCCTGAATGTCAGCTCAGTGCCATACAGAGAGCTAAGGTGAGTCCTGCAGGGTTCAGGCAAACAGCATCAAGGTCTAAGCTCCCTCACCTCCCCAGTCTCCCACTGAAAGCAATCTCAATGCTGCAAAACAACCCATATCTGACAAAGGTTATACTATATATATCTATATATAGTATATATTCTATGGTTCTATATATTTGTGGTTGAGGAGATCTGCTGGTGCATTAATGGCAGAGCTAGAGCAAGGAGCTGGCTTTGCCCAAAGGATCCATATGGCATTAGCAAACTGCTTGAAAATGGTACAGCTGTGCCTACAGCAATCTGGCAGGTTGTTCTTTCCCCAGTAAATACCATATTTGCTGCAGTCTCTCCTGGTAGCAACAGACTGGGGAGATTTTCTACCCCAGATCTGCAGCCTGGGACCCTTAGGGTCCTGCCAAGCATAGCAGAAGAATTCACTGTGCCTATAACTGCTGCTCACCTTGTAACCACATGTTTTCACTTTTAACAATAACATTTTGAAATGGAAAGTGATTTCCCCCCTTCCAGCAGCTCAAAACAGATCTGAAATCATTTATCAGGATAAAGCAGTGTATCAGCCTACAGCAAGCAGGGCCTGAAAGACACTGGGGAGTTTATTCAAGCAGTTACGCTTCAAAGGGCAAAGTGATAAATAGACTCCATGATGCTGCTGAAACCTAAAATCAGGTGGAACCAGCAGGAGCTGCAATGAAGATAAACAGATAAGAGACATGGGCCTGTAATGAATTTACTGAGTAGTGTCACCTAATGGATGGCTGGTATTAAATTTTTCTGACAAAAGCAAGATTATGCAGGTAGACAAGCGCAGTGCCTCTTGCTGGCATTACCCCAGCGTGGGGTTGGTGAGCTCTGCCACCAGCAGACATGCTGAGATGGGAGAAGAGAGCAAACTGATCCAGCAAAACCTGTTGAGGGGTGGCCAGGCTGCAGGTGGGAGCAGCTATGCAAGAGCCAGCCTTGTTGTTCATGGCCAAAAAAAACCCCTAAGGGTTTGCTGCAGGATAAAGCTCTTCCTTGAAGGGCTGACAAAGCCCTTCCTCAGCTACGTGCATGCAAAGGAAGAGCATCACTACTGCTGCAATGAGGGCAAAGTGCAGTGCAAGGTGCATCTGCCTAAGCAAAGTCATGCACCTCTCAGGTTCTGCAAGCAGAAAGACTTGGAAATTCACTGAAGAGCCCATCTACCTGGAAGGAGCCCCACTTTCATTTTTAATAATCAAAGGGAAGCAGAGCATGGCAGGTCTGACTTATGTTAGCAGTGGGGGGTGTTCGACAGCAGTTTATTGCTAGGCCACTTCTGCCAGCGCTCAGGTCTACTAATGAACCTGATCTCAGCAACCTAATGGACACATATTTCCAGAACCTCCTGCTAAACTTCCCCAGGTGCCAATCGATCCCTTGCCCTTTTATTTCCCCCAGTCATTTTTCTCCCTCTAGACTTAGAAAATGAAAATAAAATTCAGGATGGGTTCAATAAAAGTTGGAAGCATGGAGAAACAGGGGGAAAAACCCCTCATCTCTGCAGTGAATGGTCCTTTTGTGGCGTACAGGGAGAGCATTAGAGACTTGATTTTCAAGACTTCCTTAACCTCCCGCCCCCGGCTTTGTGCCGGCGCCGTTTGGCAGCAGCAATTATGTTGCAAGTGGCTGTGCACCTCCCTGCTTTCATCTGGGCTCCCGCGTCGTGCCCGCGCCGCTCGCAGGTGCAAAGCCGCGATGCCAAGCAAGGGCACGGCCATCTTCCAGCTTCATTCAAGATCCTGCCCCGCTTGGCTTTTTGCCTCTGCCTCCCTCTTCTTTCACCGAATGGCAAACCCGCTGCTGGTTCCAGCAGAAACAAAAGTTTCAATATGGAAAGCATGATCCGGCGTATCCCTCCTGGAATGGCCAGCTCTCCTGAGCCTCCCTTATTAGCCCGTGTCAAGAGGGAGTAATTGGAGCGGTGTCGCGTGTGACTCGGGGGCAATGAACGTGCAGCTGCGGCCGCTGGCTGGGTGCCAGTGATGCTATTCAGGACCGTGGCCCCTCGGGTTCCTGCTCCCTTCCACGGTCCCTCCCTCTTGGCTCTCTCACTGAACGCAACCAGATCAAAACCCCAGCCCCTGGTTAACTTGCTTAAACTCTCCGGGGAGCAGGTGGCCACTCCTTCCAATGGTTCCCACCTCCACTGGGCTGAGCTGCCCCTTCTTAGTGGCATCCCTTGCTGCAAGACATTGCAGTTCCTGCCCCTCCTGGCATTCTGCTGGCATTGCTCTGGCCTGCTCAAGTCTCATCCTACTCCTTTTGGGGCAGAAGGAGCAGCAGGGTAGAGCTGTATTGGCAGAAGGACCAAGGTCACAGCAAAAACCCATGGAGCTAAAGGGCTCCTTGTCCCCATCAACAGCCTCCAACAGGACCAGAGAAAGGACATGGTCTGGGTGCCGTTAGGGTCTGAGCATGAGGACAGACGGTGCTGCAAGAAGATGCTCCTCTGCTACCCAGGACCATGGTGCACTCCCAGGTGTTTGTACCAGAGTTCCCAGGCAGTGTGCCCTGAGGTGGCTGCTGGTGCATGGTCTTGGGGCAAATGGCTCCTTTCCTGGACAGAAGAACATCTGCTCTCCTCCTAGGTCCTCTCCCTGCCCTTTCAAATGATTTCCACAGGAACTCAACAAGTTTGGCACCTCTGGCCCTGGGCTAGCTGGAAAGGAGCAGAAGAAAAGTCCTGCCTTCAGCCAAGCCCTACATCCCCTTCATCATTCATAATTAACAGAGCATCTTGTCAGTGCTCATCTCACCCTGCATAGAGGCACAGCAGCCTGAACGCCTCTCCTCTCCACACTACATCCCAAAAAGCCATTGAAAGTGGCAAGAGGAAGCACTTCTCAGCCCTCCATGAAGATCTTAAGAAAGATATTAATGAAGGTCACTCTTAAGAGCAGAGGATTCAAACCTGGCAAGGGGGAGTGGGCAGGATCCACTGGCTTGTGAAGTATGAGGAAACCAGAATGTTGATTACTCAGGACTTAATGGGAAGGAGGAGATCATGCAGTTTTAATGCATATTTAAAGGCATGACGTTGGTATCAAAAAGCAATAACACCTTATACCACCCCCAGAATTGTTAATAAAGTGTTTCAATAGCTTTTACTGTGCTCAACAAACTGTGAGAGCACAGAGATGCACCGTAACAGAGGATTGTAATGGGAGACCAGGACATGCTCCATCTCTTTAGGGACATCCCATCTCAGCAGTGACCAGCCACCTGCTTGCTTCCCAGGACAACAGGGAACTGCCTTGAGTTTGCAGCATGGTGCTTAAAATCATAGATTCATAGAATCATTTTAGTTGGAAAAGACCTTTAAGATCATCGAGTCCTACCATTAACCACTAAACCATGTCCCTCAGCACCACATCTCCATGGCTTTTCAATCCCTCCAGGGATGGTGACTTCACCACTGCTGCGAGCAGCCTGTTCCAGGGGTTGGCAAGCCTTTTGAGGAAGAAATTGTTCCTAATAACCAACCTAAGCCTCTCTTGGTGCAACTTGAGGCCATTTCCTCTTGTCCTATTGCTTGCTACTTGGGAGAACAGACCAACCCCCACTTTGCTCCAATCTCCTTTGAAGGGAGTTGTAGAGAGTGAGGTGTCCCCTGAGCCTCCTTTTCTCCAGACTAACCAACCCCAGTTCCCTTAGCTGCTCCTCACAACACTTGTGCTCTAGACCCTTCACCAGCTTCATCGTCCTTCTTTGGACACACTCCAGCACCTCATTGTCCTTCTTGTAGTAAGGACACTTATTGCTGCACCTGACAGCACCCTGAGAAGGGCTGTCTGAAGGAGCAGGGAGCACTGGCACCCAGTGCAGAGGTACACACATATCTTTGCTCCTTGCACCTCAGTATGAAGCCATCATTACCTCTCAAGTGGTCAGAGTGGCAGAGTAAGGGAGGGAGGCTGGGTTGAGGAGAAAGAAGAATAACATGGAAACAACAAAACCTCATAAATTAAGGCACCAGAACTTACAATAAGTGTGTAAAGGAGAAGACAGGTCAACAGGGAAGTCAGTCAAGCACAGCATCAGATGACAGGAGATTTAAGATAAAGAACTGCTGCCCAGTTGGCTTCTCTCCAATAACTGCAGAGAATGCCCTGATGCTTAGATCACAAAGGGTAAGCACTCTGTAGCGTTCACTTTGCTGTCGGACTGATGAGGACAAAGATAACTTCACATCTGGTTTGGGAGCCAGCTATCTTAATCACAGATGACAGTAACAGCTGAAAGTGCATAAGTTAAACAGTTCAGTTGTAGAGCTGGTGGGATTGCTAGGGCCAAAGATGGGACCTGTGACCATGTGCCCTGGGAAACAGGCAGACACCACTCAAGGGAGGCTGCCTTGGAGGCTGTCCATTAGCCAGAAGTGGGTCTCATGAACTTCTTGTGCCAGCAAGGTACAGGCTGGAGCTCTGCAGCAGTGGGTATGTTCCCATGCCACTTACCAGTGTGTTCCTGGGAGGATGCTCCAGAGGGCTCAGGCACCCCAGCTCACTCTAGCATCCCAATGGATGAGATCCCAGTACCCACCTTTTCCTGGTGGCTTTTCTTGAGAAGGAAAACATGGGCAGGAAGGGGACTGCTCCATGGGGCACACTGACCCATGCAGCACATATTGAAGCTAGTTTTGCAGCATGAATCCAGGGCTAAACTTGAGGATAAACTAAGTACCACAGAGCTAAGCCTAAACCACAGCAACTACAATACATCTGCTGATGAATTCAACCTCACAGCCAAGGCTTGTGATGCCAGGGAGCAAGAACGATGGAAGAAACATCAGGAAGCGCAGCGGTGGCCGGATCTGCTGGACCAAGGAGCAGTGCCCGGTTCTGACAGCAGAAAGCAAGGGGAACAAGGCAGTCATTGTCAGCAGAGCCTTCAAAAACACATCCTTAAGATGGGCACTCATTTATGAGATGGGATCTCATTTTTCTGCATAGCTTTCAGGAGGAAATGAAGCGTGGAGTGGAGAACACTGGTGACCATCTGGCCATTCACAGCCCATCAGTTTGTTTTGACACCAAACACATAATAAAGCACAAAGGATTGCACAGGAGGTACAGAGAAAGCTCTTTGATATATTTTTTTTCTTCTTTTGCCTCCAAAGCTTGCTCTTCCCTCAAACCACACACACGCACACCCTCCACTTCTGCCAGTGATACTTTTGGCCCTTCCACAGCTCCTCCCATGAGACCTTCATCCCTTCCACAACTCCCCCTGTGAGATCTTCATTGGCAGCCTGGCACAAAGCAATATTCAAATGGCTGTGCTGGGATCTGAAGAGAAAATGGAAACTTTCTTCTGTGAGAACCTTACAAAAGAGATCAAAGGAGCCTAAATGGCCAGGGGAGGGGAGGGAGGGAGTGGGCAATCCACATCTTCTCCTCTGAAGGGAAAAGGAATTCCCAGGAAGATAATAAGATGGCCTTAGATGATCTGAAGGAGAGCTTGCAACGGGAAAGGACATTACTTCTAGAGCAAGAGCAGAGCCCTGCTCAGGACACCTCTGCTCACACAGTTGCCATGACCAGGACCAGGACCACTGCTGGCAGCAAGGGGGAGGATGTGGTCTTGGTCTAAATCCTTGCCTTACGACAGGAAACATCATCCTTTCTCCTCCAGTTTCCCACCTATAAAACCTGCCTCCTTCAAAAGACATAGGGCAAGTTAATTGTGCCTCCAGGCACTTCAAGGGCCCCTGCATAAAGGCAGCAAGTACCTGGCCTGGTGTGCTTTGAGGACGTTGTATTGTCCTACCCTGTGCTAACTTCCTCTCCAGCCAGGCTTTTGATAGTCCTCTTTTTGCTTTTATTCTCTTTACAGGATGTAATTTGCATCGCTGACATCTTGACAAAGATAAAACCCACACTCTCCCATGTCAGTCATTATTGCTGTTTTCTTCCCAGGCAAACCTGCACAGCAATCATTTGTACCTCTCAGCCGGAAAATACAGGCAAAATGAGATTCAGAGGAAGGAAAAGCTGCTTCCAGAGGGAGGGTGAGCAAACCTGGGATGAGCCCAGCTGCTTGGCCAGGGTCTGCCATGAGCTTCCCTAAGGGAACATCAGAACCCCCAAAAACATGAAGCATTTTATGGATGGGGATTACATGTTGGGGTCCTGGACACTGCAGCTCACATCTAAAGGCTACACCAAGGGTGCACTGGCCACACTTCTCCATAGCACTGCCAAGCTCTCTGCTACTGCTGAATGCAGGAGCACCCCCCTCCCACAGCAAGGCTGGGCTCCAGTGGCCCTCTCTCATCACCATTTTAGGGACAACTTCTCATCTTGGCTCCCCAGGTGAAAATCCACAGTAATTCTACCCTAGATGAATTCCAGCACTAGACCAGCTGCTCAGGAGCTGATGTTCAAATCTCCAAAGAGACTGAAAACTGCCAATCTGTAGCAATGAGAAGTTGGGCTACCTTTCCTCCTCTCATCCAGTTGCTAACAGGAGCAGTCAGCAATGTTCAAAAGCTATATTTTTACAACTTCACAGATTTTCCAAGTAATTTGTCTTGGCTCTGCATGCCTGCCTCCTGGACATCAGCTTGGCATTCAGGTTTAGCAGACCTCTGCTACATGCACCATGTGCAGAGCTGTCCTGTAGCAGCATTTAAAGAGTTTCTATCAGCACACTGAGGATGTGCTTAATGCCTGGCTTGGTGTTTATTAATAAGGGTGCTCCTAGGGGTGCTCACCCCCAGCCAGCTGGGAGATCCACTCATTGCATTGCTCATTCAGAAAGCTCATGTTTGACCAGCACTTGGGACTTAGTAAGCACCCTTCCTACACTGCTCCCAAGGCAAAGGGGAAAAGGGGTGCCAGCACCCAGGGACCACAGCCACCACACATGCCACCAGCAGGGACTCTTGGGAGCTGTCAGGTGAGCATCAGGGCTGGAGCAGGGCACTCTTCCCCTCAGCAGCACGGAAGGTTCAATTAGCTGGCTGCAGCAGGAGGTGTGTAATTTCAGATACAGGATATCATCAGTCAATAGCTAATGAGTGAACTGATGAGACTGAGATGCTTTAAGTGGACTAGCTTGAAGAGGAGGTGAGTGCCTGTAATCAGGGGTGGATTACTGCCATTCAGAACATGCTGCCAGCTGGGTTTGCCTTCTGAAATACTTGCCTGGTCCTCTTCACCATGGAGACTGGTCGCACAGAGCTTGTGGAAGGGATTTGTTTGGTTTCTTGAGTCCTGATTTCTGCTCTTGGCTGAATCACCCTTTGCCCATGGCATTTCAGGACAGTTGCTGTGGGGACAGGGAGCAATCTGCATCTCCTGGGCATGGCCTTTATTCATGTGGTGGCAAGGGGCTCAGATACAGTGCTGACTGCTAAACAAAACAGTCTCCCTGATTTTGGGGAAATGGTTTTAGACATACTGGTGCCATTTCAGTTGGAGAGTAATATTCTGAGGAGCAGAGGTGTCCAGTATGAGAACAGTACCCATATCCCCATATCACTAAACACCATGCAGGGGTGAGAGATGAATTTGGCTGATTAATTCAGCCCAGGCTTTCTGCTGAATGTACAAGTATGATAACAAGTAACAACCAGTGTCTGTTAGGCTAAATAAATGCCTGTGATGGGGTGGGAAACCACAGCAATCCATGCAGCTCAGTTGAATGCTACCTGATTGCTACTCATCTACATGGCACACAGAGACTAACATCCACCTGGAAAACCATGTATCTAGAAAAGAAACCATGTATCAGAGAAGCAAAGTCAGCATGTGTCCAACCCAACCCATCACAGCATCCAGGTGCTATGTGAAGCCTATGCAGAGGGCCCAGCATCAGTGCTCCCCAAGGCCCAGGGCTGCTCACCTTGCACAACCAGCCTGCCCTGCGCGGTCCTTCGCACCCGAGTGCCAGGTTTGTTGGCAGCACACACGTAGATGCCAGAATGCTGCACAGTGAGGTCTGAGATCATCAGGTTTCCTGTCCCCAGCACCTGGATCCCCTCCACGCCAATCGGGCGGCCATCTGCAAGGAGAAAAGGGTAAGAGTCCTGTGCTGGACCTTTGAGAGAGGTTCTCCAGGGTACAGTCCTCCATGAGGCCCAATCTAAGTCTTATGGAGTGATGCCGTGCTCTGTTACTGGGATTTGCCAAGTGAGGTTTAGCTGATGCTCTTAGAAGCAACTCGCTTCTGGAGAAAACTAGGATCTTCAGGTGTTTGCCCAAAGCTACACTTGGAAAACCAAGGTATTACCATAGAAAATGTGAAAGCTTCCAGCCATGTGTTCAGATCATGATGAAGCTCCTAGAACACGTTTCACTAGAACAGTTAAACCAAGTTTAATCATATCAGCTTCTTACAGGAGACTAACCAGGCATCCAACCAGCTCAACAGCCTGCTCTAAAACAGAGGTGCTTTGGGAAGATGACCAGTAAACCTAGAGCAGTGCTTCCCTGATGCACTCTCCCAGCCATCAGCAATTTATGATTTGGGCATTTCCTAAGCCATGTTGTGTCTTTTTGCTTGCTAACCCTTGATGGATTTTTGTGGCTTCAGAAACCAGACAAACACTGGATTTTCAATTCCTCAGCTCTTGGACACACAATAACTCAGGCCCAAGGAGCCAAACTCCAAGCTGATCAGGCCTGAAAGGGCAACTGGAAAGGGTAGCCTCCAGCCCAAGTGCTGGGTCTGAGGCAGGCTGACAGGAAAGCAGTGATATTTCCAAAAATATCACTGGCCTCCAGTAGAAGGGCTCCAAAATTGAAGCAATTAATGTGAACTAGTTCAGTATCAGGGAACTCATCTTTTTCCAACAAAGCCTGTTTTCACTGGAAAATTCCCAGCCAGCTCTAATTACAATGTGTTTCATTAGTGTCAGGCTATTGCTTTTTATTGTGTCATTGGTTTGTGTTTTAAGACACTGGTCTGACAAAGGCAGCTCTAAATCAGCCCTTGCATGTGTCGGGGTGTCTGAGCAGAGGAGCAAGGCAGGGGAATAGTTTTACTGGAGAAGCAGTTAAAGGAAGCACACTTTTATCAGATGGGAAACAGGAACCCAGTTCCTCTCTTGCCTTTGCTTATGGAGAAGCTTAAGGAACCTACAGAAGTGGGAGAAGCAAGAACCAGCCCTAGTGATCTTCCTAGTGACCATTCCACAAGCCCCCCAAGCATGTCTGCTCTGCAAGAGCAGAACAGAACCTGTGTGTTCTGCTTCAAAGTTGTGGCTAGTAAAAGGAAAAATTCATCTGAAAAATTCCTCCTGGGAGCATTATTGGTTTGTGCTGTAATCTTGCTAAGGAAATGGAAGAAGCCAAATAAAAGCAGGACAGCTCTGCTGGAAGCAATGGGTCATTCCATGTCAGAGAAGGGCAACAAAGCTGCTGAAGGGTCTGGAGAATAAATCCAATGAGGAGCAGCTGAGGGAACCAGGGTTGTTTAGTCTGAGGAAGAGGAGGCCAACCTAAACCTCCCCTGGCACAACTTACTCTTACTCTTGTCCTATCACTTGTTCCTTGGGAGAAGAGACTGACCCCACCTGGCTCCAACCTCCTCTCAGGGAGTTGTAGAGAATGAGAAGGTCTCCCTGAGCTTCCTTGTCTCCAGGCTAACCAACCCCAGTTCCCTCAGCTGCTCCTCACAACACTTGTGCTCTAGACCCTTCACCAGCTTCCTTGTCCTTCTCTGGACACACTCCAGCACCTCAATGTCCTTCTGGGAGTAAGAGGCCCAAAACTGAGCCTGGTATTTGAGGTGTAGCCTCATGAGTGCTGAGGTACAACCTCTGCCCTTGTCCTGCTGGCCACACTATTGTGTTCATCAGCTCACAGGGCTGGACCATAGAAGCAAGGGATCCCATTTCAGATTAACAGCAGCATCCTGCTAGGAAACAGTGGCAAAACATAGACCAAAAGCTACAAAGCACTCCACAAACCTATCTCCTGCCATGATCTTTATAGATTGTTTTTCAGGAAATTTTTAAACTTCAAGGTTTCCTTGCCTCATTAGGCAGGCAATGCCAGACCACTTCATTATTTGCATTGCAAAGAAAATGCTCAGGTCTTTTAGAGAGAGAAAAACAATGTCATTAAATGATTAAATGATCACATAGCTGGCCAAGCCACTGCAGCAGTAAATGGCTCAGTCATAAAAAGGACAGTAAAACATGACCTGTCCCACATTTAATGAGCAGTAAGAAGGAACCATTGCTTTCAAACACCATTTGAACTGAAGTGTAAAAAAGTCTGAATTAAATTTAAATTGAGCTTGATTTCATCCTTTAAATTAGACCTTTTGGAAGTCCATCTTTACAACAGGCATAAAAATCTAATCTCCCTCTTGAGGGAGGGATAGGACCAGTGAAAGATGCAAAAAGGCCATACCTGGATGCTTCAACACATCATTGCCTTAAGAAATACCACAGAAACATGACTTGAATGTCAGTGGTTCTACTGTATTATTTATAACATGCTACATAATTTAAGCATGCAAAGACCCAGCCTGCAGCAGGTATTCCACACAGCCCAAATACCAGCGTCGATACACCCTCAGTTATCTCTCTAGCTCCAAGTATTAATTAGAGGTGTGGTGGTCTGAAGAAATGTCTCCTGTCAACCAAGCATCTTTAATTTCCCTGGGGAACAAAGCTCTCCAAGCTCAGAAACCTCAGGGGATCTGCCATTTGATTCAGAGAGTATGGTCACCTCTAACAAGAAGCAAAGATCACCATGCCAGATTATCCTCCATGTCTCTAACTCAACTCCTCCCTTCCAATGAGTGTTGAAAAGGGCTTCTAGAGAAATAGCTCTACTTGCACAGCCTGTTCCATTCCTCTTATTCTACTGTGCCTCACCCAACCTGAGCTGTCCTGTCATCAGTTAGAAGGCCTTCTGCTAATATCAGCTCCAACTTATTAACACTGACAACACATATAAATAATACAGAGTATTTACACAAGAAATTCCTTGCATCCTAAAAGCTCAGCACTTTGCAGAAGTGCTGTGCAGAGCGACTGATGTCTCACACCTGCTTTGCAAATGTTGCTGTCTATTTTAACCCTGTTTCCTTACATGGAGACCTGAAGAATGCCTTGGATTAAGGGATCCAAATCCTGAAGAAACCCCACCTTCCTGGCCATCACCAAACCATATCTCCATGGAGGAGATCTGAAAGACCGTTGCTCAGTTCTCAAAGCTCTCAGGACTGCAGAGATGAAGCTGCTACTCATTTAACATAGCCTTCTACTTAGAATCATAGAATGATTATGGTTGGAAAAGACCATGTTTTTTGAACTCTTTCAAGGATGGTGATTCTACTACCTCCCTGGACAGCCTGTTCCAATGTCTGATAACCCTCTTGGGGAATAAATTCTTCCTAATATCCAATCTGAACCTCCCATAGTGCAACTTGAAGCCATTTCCTCTTGCCCTTCTTTTATGAAGTCAAAAGCAGAAAATTTGAGGGCTGAAAACAAGCCAGTCTGGGTGGAAATGTCTGACAGGTTCTCTCTATCATCCTCTGCAAAATATAGAATCACAGAATGTCCTGAGTTGGAAAGGACCCAAGGATCATTGAGTCCAATCAAGGATCATCAAGTTCAACCCAATGATCATCATGTCATGTCTATGCACAGGACAATTCCTCTCCCAAAAATCTGTGTGCTAACAGCACACACAAGTTTTAAGGGCTGATTTGGCATTAAACCTTCCTAATATAACTCGAAGAACCTGACTGTTGGGGTGACTTGCATCTTCTTCTTCCCTGTTTCCTCAGAATGACTGCCTTTAGCTGCCTTCTCCCCCAAAATCAGCTCAAAGCCAAAGCCTTCTCCCTTCATCAACTGAGGAGAAGCTGGCCATAAAGAGCAGATGGACAATTGCTTAACAAAGCAGACCCTTCTCCAAATGGGAGATGCTCCCAAAAAGATGCTCTGGCTACGGACAAGTAGAGGTTTCCAGGTTCCCCAGTGGGGTGAAGTCTAGATGTAAGGTGCCTGCAGTTTTGGAGCTGCATTATTTATTTCTCCAAGGTGTATGTGATGCTTACTGGAGCCCATTCTCCTCTGCCTGCTATGGGAGTGATTGGCACAGGGGCACCAATTAGGGAGGCCACTGAAAACGTGCCAGGCGATATGAATATGCAACAACACCAATGCTTTTCTTTTGTGAGCAGCAAGTAGAAAGAAAGTAACAACTTTCTAATGTTGATCATTTAGGTCTTTTGTGAATTCTTTGTATTGTGTCATAGTAGCCTTGCACTTTTTAGACACATGGGTCTCCTGCTCCAGCGGACACTGGGCACTGTGGATTAGCATATTTAGAGTACATTGCAACAGTTGACTATTCAGTATGTGAAGTGGTGAAATTTACTCTATTATTTCTAAACACTTACAGGAACGGTGCTCCTGTCAACCAGTCAGCCAGCTATTGCAAGCTTCTGTGTCCAATAAGTTACCAATTAATTGGCTCCTACAATTGTTGTATAGTTTACTTCTTGAATGGCCCCTTCTTTAGTAATTTCCTTCCCATTGTGAGACCCTTTCTGACAACTTCTGTATAACGCTATCAGATAATCACTGTCTTTTCTCTCTCGCCTCACTTTTCTATATCTCTCTAAATAGTTTATTATTCTGCCTTGGTACCTTTTATGGAGGCCAGCTCAGTGGCCTGTCACTTAAAGGGTAAGGATACATTAAAATCCTCACCCATTCAAAAGGCTTTGCACTAAGTGCTCAGGATATTCATTTGTGCACACATACAGGTCCAAGCCTGAAGTGCGTAGCTCTGAAAGGAAAAGCTCTACCTTCCCTGAACAAACCCTTAATGATTTTACATTTCTCTCAGAGCCTGCTCTCTAATGAATGTTGACATTTCATGCATGGCAAAATGCAAGAATTCTGTTTGTGGTCAGGAGCTGCAACATATTCCCAAGGAAATTAAATTCAAAATTGATTGTGTGACACTTAAAAACTGGCCCAGAATTTGAATCCTTCAAGCAAAATATAGAATCATATAATGTCCTAAGCTGGAAATGACCCAAGGATCATCGAGTCCAATCGAGGGTCATCAAGTCCAACCCAATGATCATCATGTCATGTCTATGCACAGGACAATTCCTCTCCCAAAAATCTGTATGGTAACAGCACACACAAGTTTTAAGGCCTGATCTGGACTTTAGTCTTCCTAATATAACTCAAAGAACCTGTCTGATAGGGGTGACTTGCATCTTCTTCTTCCCTGTTTCCTCAGAATGACTGCCTTTAGCTGCCTTTCCCCCCCAAAATCAGCTCAAAGCCAAAAGTGCAGATCTTGTTTATGGCTTGCTTTCTCCTGCACCAGGAAGCTGTAAAAGCAAAATTGTTCTGCTCCTTTCTGACTGAAGAAATGCCACCAGATCAAAACTGTAAGCAAAGAGGTTCAGAGGGACACACTGCAATGGCAGCATGCCCCGAGCAAGGACCTGGCACAGTGGCCACAGCACAGTGCCTATTCTGACCAGGCAACAAAGGTGTTCACATATCATTGACTTCTTGTTGTTGTTGATGAAATGAAGCAGGACTATTTCTGCATCAGCTGCATCTCTCCAAGACTTTGTGGCCATAGATTTTTTTTTACTTCAGGGACTGAATTAAAAGTGGTTTTTTTCTAAGCTGAGTAAATGAGCTGGTTATTTAAGCTAAACTGCCTCTGTAGAAGCAACTGCAGGAAGAAGACCTCCACAAGGGAGGAAGCCACATGCATAGATGACAGATGCTCAGAGGACCTCCCCATTCAGTATAAACTCCTCTCCCTCCTCCTGATCACACAGACATGAAAGTGCTTTTGATATGGCTACAAAGAGATGACAAACCCACCAACTCATCCAAGAGCTTGCATGCCACATTGCTGTCAAGATCATAGAATCATAAACAGTTTGGGTCAGTCAGTGTACTATCAAACAAGATCTTGAGATGCTTTGGACAGGAATTATTCCTGCTGAAGGGGAGGAATAATGGGATCTCTTTCCCATTCAGCAACTCTAATTCTGCTGCTGTGCTGCAAAACAGTGTGGCAAGGGTATTTATTTTTGGTGAAAGGTAATGCTGAGCTCAGACCATCCAAACATCACATGAGGCTATTACATCTTCATTATTGCACTGCTCTATAGAGACAACTGTTTTGAAGAAGGTAATAAGCACTTACAATTAAGGCAATTATAAAGTAGTTTATTATAGTTGAGAGCTAACATAGAGCTGCCTTGTGTCCAAGAGAACCAAAACAGTAATACAACCTATCTGGAGAATTTTAAAGCAGCATCAATGTGATAGTTATGGCTCTGAAGATAAAAACAGTTAGTGCTAGTGGCAGACAGAAGCTGATTTTCCAAGCTACCAGAGGATGTGAGCAGGAGGTCAAACATGGAGAAATTATTCAATTGATGCTGGATATGTGTCCTTGTCCCCTGGCAGACAGCTCTGGAGTGGCAAGTCACCCTTCCCATGAGCTGAGCCCTGACCCTTGGAGAGGTGAAGTGACCCCCTTGGAGGGGTGAAGTCCCACATCCAGCGGAGCAGCATGAGACAGGATTACCCCTGTTTGTGCTTCACAGTCACCTTGGGAGACTCAGGGAGATTAGGCTCCCCAAATGACATGACCTTGCAGACCACAAGGGCTTGGGAAATATTGAATGAATCCAACTCCACAGTGTGCACAGATATGGAGTTACAAGCTCCAGAAGATAAAAAAAAGCCATCAGCTTTTTGCTCAGCACAGATTTCTGTAGGACAATGGAAGTGCCTCTCTGAGCAAAAGAGTTTCCAAGCTACTATCACAAAACTAGAACCTAAAATAGCCTTTGCTTTCAGACTGGGAGAAACACAGCACATTTTCTCTGCCTTGCTTGTATGATGCCATCAGACACTGCCTCTGGTTTCCATCCTAATTAAAAAAAAAAAGTCACAGATCCCATCCCCAGGAATTTGTTTTTCCAGAGCTTCAGACACACTACTTTAAACACTCTCTTCCCCTTAAATTTTTTTTTTTTTCAAACTCCCTGAAGAGACAAGAAGTTTCTTTCAAGTCTATTTTAAGTGAAAGATGTGTTTGTGTGTGATTTTGCTTCTCTGGGCCAACAGTGGTGATAGGTTTGATGCAGCTGAAGATGATGCTGTCACTCAAGGAAAGATAAAATTATCACCTTTCAGGGAACATCTACAGGTTTAACCAACCCACTTCCCTACCAGGTAAAAACAGGAGCTTGGCAGAAATTAAACACAAAGTGTAGACATGAGGATAACAAGCACTTCAAGCCTACAATTAACTTCAGTGGGAAGGGAAAGGGCAAATCACTTGTTGCATAAAAGAGTCAGCGGCACCTCCTGATTTCCCACACAACAGCAATGGAGAGGAGGAGGAGGAGGAGAAGGAGGAGGAGGAGAAGAAGGAGGAGGAGGAGGAAATCCCAGTCACCTCTGGGCCTTACCTAAGCGGCTCCAGGAGACGATGGGCCGGGGATTGCCGGTTGCGATGCACTCCAGCACTGCAGTCTGGTGCACTGTCAGTGTCAGGTTCTCTGGACCAACCAGAATCATGGGGTCCTTGTAAACAGTGGAGTGGGAGCCTGCAAGGACAACATAAATGTCAAAAGGCATCTGAGTCTCTCTTGTTTAATGGAAACACCAGGGACTTCATGCATCCTCTAAGCATAAATGATGTGGCTGGTGGAGTCCTTGATAAATTTGAGAGGTATATGAAACACAAGGAGCACAATGCTTGCGTTACAGTCACATTGTCTGAAGGCATTTTAAGTGTGTGCTGATATTCCTGGGGAAAAACCCTAAGAACAACCAACCCAGCCACAGGCAGCTCTACTAACACCCAGATAGAGGCAGCACAAAGAAGGACCTGTGCCACAAACTGCAGCAAGCAGATGTGCAGGAAGAACATAGAATGTGCAGGACGCAAGCTGCAGCAACAGGAATGCAAATAAATGAAGGACTTGCTTTTATCTTTCAGCAGCTCAAGCCATAAAGTAATCCATGCAGCGCCTAAATCCACCTCTCTGCAAGCATCCTCTCCTGCTGCTGGTGTCATTTACTCCAAAAGTCCTGTCCTGGGACACAGAGAGCAATGGAGGTGCCAGTCCCTGACTCCTGCTGACGATCTTTTCCAGAGGCAACTCCTCTGACAACTGCAGCCCACAGGGTGGTCATTTCCCTGCCCTTTACAGCACCCCTGTCCTGGCCCACTCTGGGGTAACTGGTGCAGGGAGAGGATGCACTGTGATACAAACATTGCTCATGATGCAACCACTAATTGTTTATTTGCACTACAGTAGCACCAAGTGGCAGCAACCATGAATGAAACCTATTGTACAAGATGATGGACAGACTCATAATAAAATATAATAAAGCCCTGACACAAGGATTGTGGAAATCAGACAGGCACAGGACAACAAAAAGAAGTCACATTCCACCAGACAGAAGGAGAGCGGGGGACAAAACCATCACTCTGCATCAGGTCACCCACAGCTGAACACACATCTCCTGAGTCCCCAACAAGTGCCTTGTCCCTCAGCCAAAGGCCTCTTCAGCCTTCACTCCCATCTGTTGGGAGCAGGAGAGCAGGAAAAATAAGGAGATATCTCCCTAACTTCAGCAGTAAACAGGAACATTGACAACCTGTGCATTAGCCTTCTCCCCAATCCCGACGAGAGCTGGGTTAGGCTCCAGAAATGCTGAGGTCAAGCAGTGTTTAAGGAATTTCAACAATCTGACAGCTGCTGCTGGCAAAAATGCTCTGTACACCTGCGGACAGAAATGCCTGGGCTGGGTGTCTGCTCCTGAGCAGGAGAGCAGCACAAGGAGGGCTGGGAGCTGAGCTGTGCCAGGGACCAGGCTTTATTGTAGGGTCTATCCCACACTGACTCCTGCACATGGACTTTCCAATGTCCAAAAAGAGAGAAGTGATCCACCAGAACCCATCTGCAAGGGCTTTGCTTCAAGAAAAAAAACCAATTTCTTCCTTAATGATTTAATGTTACCCTTTCAGAGCAGTTGAGGGGCTGAAGTCAGGGTGTTAGCAGGGGGATTTTGTAGTGGTTGAAGGGCAAGCACAGCTCAGAGTGACTTGTTTGCTAATCATTCCTACAGGGGCTAAGTGAGGAGTGATAAAGTGACTCCGAGGTTGTGCCTAAATGGACAAAATCCAAGAAAAATCAGCGTGTCAGTGTGTGTTAAGAGCTGACTGTCTCACTAAAAGCATTTCACTGCAAGCCATAAAATGCAGATTTTTTTTGAGGAGAACCTGAATGCACAATAAATTCATATGACCGGCTGGTTAACCCCAAGAGATCTGAAAAACAATAGCTTCCCCTCAGTCCCTCGGGCTGCCTTTAAAACCCAGGGAGATTTATTGTCCTGAACCACAATCCTAAACGTTCACGCTTAGGATAATATGATATTATCATCGTATTATCTAGTGATTTCAATATTTCAATACACAAAGAAATGAAATGAATTGTCCAAGGTCATCCAACAATATCAGTAAATGGGAGCTGAGACCAAAGTGTAATTTATAAAACTTTATTTTGACAAGAAATTCTAAAAAAACCCACACTCTTCAACTTACACTCTGAGTGTTCAATAAGTATTCAGGTTTTGGGTGTGGGTTCAGCTACCTGAGTTTGGTCAAATCCTGCCCAGCTGTGGAAGTGGCATTTCCGCAGCTGCTCACCTTCTCCTGCAAAGGCTGTGTAAAGGTCCTACAGCTTTACTGCCAAGCCCAACACCCATGGCAGTGCCAGCTCCAGAGCCAGAAAGGATGATGACCCAGCAGGCACATGGTGGGCAAACACCAGCACCATGCAAGGGTGCCCCACCATCGAGGAGGAGGTTTCCTTCTCCAAGCAGCAGAGCTCTTTGGTGCAGGGTCAGGAAGGAAGGAGTAACAAAATGAGAGACTTGCAGTATGTGAATGCTGCTGGAGCACCAGAGGACTGAGGGCAGAGCGAGGGGATTTGTTTTGAAAGGGAAAAAGGCTCTAATGATGCACGTGGTCCCCAGGGACTCTGCCAGCAGCAATCACAGTGAGGACAGGGAGGTCCCCAGCACCAACAGCAGTGACAGGCACTCTAGCAGGGATGGGAGCGTTGCCAGCCCAGGCTGTTAGATCTTGATCAAAAGGACAGCAACAGAGAGAGCCGCAGCTCATGCTGAAAAGGTGTCAGTGCAGAGAGGCAGGCAGCCCCTTGGGAGCATCTCCACTAAGCAGGCACTTGAAAATAATCAATCAGGAGGCCTGGAAGACATATCTGTGCCACTTGCTGCCGACAGCCCTGCCACTGCTGCCGGGGAGAGGAAGGAAAGTGCTGTGAGCAGGCTCCTTCATCCCCACAGGCAGCCACCCTCCTCTTCCTCCCCAGCTGGGCTGTAGCAGGGCCTGCAGGACATGGGCTCCTAGAGCCCATCTCCACCCTCTCTCTCCTCTCTCCCCAGCCAGGGCTTGGTTTAGAAACCTTGGTAAGGGAGATCTGGTGCTTCTCTGTGGGTGAAGCAATGGCTGAAGTTACTGCCATGTGAAGAAAAGAGAGAGCCTTCTGCCACGATGAAGAGCAGAGAGCATCATTGCCTTCATCCCTCTACACAAGAGGAAAGCGACGGAAAGATTTCCAGCTTACCCCATCATGCCTAATGCCACGTGCACAACAGCACTCACATTACTTCAGTATTTACTGACACAAGACCCACACCAGTGAAGCAATGTCCTTCTGCAGGACACCACAGCCTCTGCTGGTGTGCCAACACCTGGGGTTAACATGCTAGCACATACCCACTGTCCTGGTTTTACAGATGCTCTTAGCAAACATCACAGAGCATAAACCTTTTTCCCTGAGGATTAATCCAATGCAACAGGTTTTCCACTGGCTGAGAGCATGCCAGTGTCCCATTCTGGTAACTCTGCTGATACACAGTCAGTGAAGCATGGTCAAAGCCCTTCAACAGACACTTACACACAGTGCCCACATTCATCACCCAACTGCTTTAAGGAAGAGAAAAACCATAAATGTTTCACAGACAGAGAACCTGGAAAATATCCATGAGGTTTAGAAATTAGCTGATGAGTTATTCCTCAAAGGGGCTCAAAGAGACCAGCTTGGGTCCCACATGGACAGAGAATGGGCAATGGGCAGGTCAGTGGAGGGCAGCACAGCTATGGAGGCATATTAGCACTCTAGTCCTTCCTTCACAGTGGCCAAGGTCATCACTTCCACGTGGCATTTGTGTGCTTTCACAGACAGGCCAAACTTGTGCACATGCAAAGCATGGATATGGATTGCTTTGAATTGCCCTTATAGCTTCACCATGTCCTACCTCTAGCAGCATGGAACCAAAGAGCAAGTATGTGATTTTGGAACTTTCTTTGGCGTGGAGACCATAAGGCACCATCATTTCTTCAGCTGGAGCTTTCAGAGATGAAAACCTGGTTCAGCCACTGGTTTCAAGTGTGGATGGAGAACTAAGTTAAAATTCAGCCTTGGGTGCTCAGAGCTTCTCCTTGTCTTCCAAAGAAAGGTTAGCTTGATTCAGTCACAATGCAATGCTAACAGCCTACAGAACATAATTCCCCCATTAGATAAATAATTGATCACCCTGTGTGCTGCATTTACTGCCAGAGTGGGCAGGTCTCATAAGGAAATGATGAATCTTCCACATTTCCAAATGAATTTATTTAATATAAAGCTGCTGTAACTCATTTTCTCACCATCCTCCCTCTACCCAGAAACTGGCACTAATTTACAGGCAAAGAGACAGGTTTGCTATCAAATGGACTACTCTGGCAGGAACTAATAACAATCCAGAACAAGGAGGGTGTTTTGGCTGGACAGAGGAATGCTTCTCAGTGCTGTGAGCCTGAAACTCTGTTAAACTGTTCTAGTTCAGAACAGCAGTGTGAAGAAGAAGAGAGAAGGACACTCCAGACAGTATTCACTGGTCCTGACCTGACACGGTGAGTCTGGCCTCCCTGCTGAACTTCACATTAGCAATATTGGTAGCAACGCAGTGAAAAATCCCACTGTCTTCTGCCCTCAGGCCTGTAATCTGCAGGACCCCCTTGGGAAGCAGTGTGTACCTGTCGGAAGAGAAAAGCAGAAACACAAACTTAGAATGGTTTGGGTTGGAAGGGACCTCTGGAGATCATCTAGTCCAATCCCCCTGCACTGGGCAGGGACATCCCCAACTAGAGCAGCTTGCCCAGAGCCCTGGCAAGCCTCACCCTGAATGCCTCCAGGGATGGGAACACTTGTGGTGAGGAACTTCTTTCTAATATCCAGTTTAAATCTACTCATCTCCAACTTAAAACCATTGCCCCTTGTCCTTTCACTGCAGGCCTTTGCAAACAGGCCCTCTGCAGCCTGCTTGGAAGTTCCCTTTAGGTACTGGAAAGTCACTAGTAGGTCTCCCCAAAGCCTTCTCTTCTCCAGGCTGAACAATCCCAGCTCCCTCAGCCTGTCCTCATAGCAGAGGTGTTCCAGCCCCCTGATCATTCTTGTGGCCTCCTCTGGACCTGCTCCATCAGCTCCATGTCCTTTCTGTATTGAGGGCTCCAGAACTGGACACAGTATTCCAGATGAGGTCTTACCAAAGCAGAGTAATTTCTTAGGAGAAAATTTCTTCCCCATGAGGGTTGTCAAGCCATGGAACAGGCTGTCCAGGGTAGTGATGGAGTCACCATCCCTAAGGGGTTTAAAAGATGTGGAGATACAGTGCTGAGGGGCATGGTTTAGTGGTGACCTGGCAGTGTTGGGTTAAAAGCTGGACTTGATAATCTTAAATTAAAGGTCTCCCAACCAAAACTATTCTATGGTTCTATCAAAGGCATGTTTAAAATAGGTATTGGTTGGGCATACATAAATATCAATAAATATTTCATATACTTAAACCACAGGTACATTCAAATCATGTATGCATCCTCACATCATTGTATACATACATTACAGGTTGCTTGGCAACTGTGTGTTTAAATTGGCTGGTAGTAAGTCATTACTCTGTGATGAGTTAATAATCCATTTCCGACTGGAAGATGAAGAATATCTTTTTCCCTATCAGCATATGGCTAAGTGCCTATAACCTGCTCCCTGCGCTGGCTCCCAAGCGCGCGCCTTGGTGTCGGTGGCAGCGTGACAGCAATCAGTTTTACACGTCCCAAAGTTGATTGCAATCTCTCTGGGACTTTAAAATGCCCATTGTTTTGGATGAATTATACCGCAAGAAGCCTTCATTTTTGTTAACAATCTGCCCACAGCATTAGAAGATTCAATTCCAAAGCTATTATTCTGCCTTCAAAGCCTCCAAGTGCAAGCCTCGGCATACAAATTGATATACACTTTAGACGCAGAAATGCACCCAGCGTGATTAATGCAGAAATCCAATTCAGTCAGAGAAGGAACCCTCATCACCCAGGCCTGTGGGTGTCACAGATTAATCCACTGAGCTGACAATAAAAACCTTTCCCAGTAACTTTACTCCCACAAGAAGCCAAATCTGTTCAACATCAGGGTACTAAACATAGGGAAAAATGCTTCTAGCCCATGCTCTTCAATTTCTTCCCCAAAAGGATGGTCAAGCCCTGGAACAGGGCAGTGGTGGAGTCACCATACCTGGAAGGATTGAATAGATGTGGAGATGTGGTGCTGAGGGACATGGTTTAGTGGCAACCTGGCAGTGCTGGGTTAATTCTTGGACTCCATGATTTGAATATTTCTTCCAACCAAAAAAATTCTATGATTCTGTGATTCTCCAGGATGTGGGCAAGCTCCCTGCACTACTGGAGAAGCAGCAGGGATGAAAGCAGCTTGAGGCTCTCTGAGTTGGAGAAAAGTCTTGGCTTCTCAGTGTTGGAGCTCCTCAGCCTTGAGGCTCTGAAGTCTTTGAGCTCCTTAAGTCTTGGAGAACAGAAGTCCTGGTCACACTCAAATCCCAGTCACTTCTCTAACTATCTCCATACCTGTGACCCTGGGTTCAACTGGAAAGTGGCAATAACGCATGAGCAACTGAAGGAACTTCACTTGTTCTGCAACATCTCATCAGGACACACACAAGGTGTCGAGCCCAGTTCTGCACTCCTCACTTCTGCTGATGCCACCTTGCACCAGTTGCCCTGCTCTACCACATCCCCAGTTAAGCACTTGTGTGAGTAAAGAGCCTTCAGAGGAGATCAACTTCAGCAAATCAACCCTGTGCTGGGCTAAAAAAAGCTCAGATGAAAGACACAAGGAAAAACAAAACCTGACAGTTGCAGTTTTCCACAGCACGGTTGGGCCTCTTGGGTCCTTCTACTGTAAGTTCACCCTAATGCTGAAAAGGTCAAGCATTGTTCCAGACTTGGTGTTTTCTCCTGCCTCCAAAGAACCCAACCACATTCTGCTGCAGAACTGACACTTTTAAGAATAGAGGCTTTCAGGAAAATATTTACAGCTTCCTGCTTTCTCCTGCTCCCAATGCACGGATGTCAACTGGTGATCGAGGTGTGTGGTGACCGATTGTCTCCAACCATCAGTTGTGTGGCTCCTGAGTCGCAGCTGGGACTGCTGGAAGCTGCCGGCACGGAGCACATGTTTCCTGCCACCTGTCCTCCACTGAGTCCCACCACTGCTTGGAGGATCAAGCTGTGATGAGAGATGTTTCCGACCCAAAGGGAGCAGCCTGTCAAACACAGGAAGCGAGGACGTGCCGTCCCAGGTCTAGGCTGGGGAGGGGAGCAGCTGGGATTGCTCTTCAGGAGGGTTGCATGGGAAATGGCATCCCAGGGCCCTGTGGGATGCTCTCTGCAGAGCTTCCCTGCCACCATACACAAAGGAGTCCACCCAGGAAGGAAAGTCTAGCAGCCATGGTAATTCAGTGCTTGCAAGAGTTAAGGACCCACATGGAAGACCCTAAGTCACGGATCTGGCTCAGAAAGAGTTGCACAAAACAGAGCCATGGAGGGATGATGGAAGCCAAAGCTGCCCTGGCTCTGCTGGGATTGCTGGGTGGGCTCTTCACTCTGGAAAGTCAACCTGGAGAAGGGCTGATCCTCTCAGGGAAGGTCACTGCAAGCCCTTGCTCCCTCTAAAATTAGCTAATGGGGTTTATCTAGCTGTCTGGGGAGATGCAGTATTTCTGCATAGCATTTGGCTAGAAGGAGCCCAAACACACAACATTAACTGAAAGAGCCTTCCATGGCAGAAACTATGGCCAAGACCCTCAGCCTTGGTTAGTTGTGTCCTAGCATGGCTCTGAGAGGAGCAACAAGCCTGGACACCATTTTCACCTAGACAAAGGATAGTAGTTCATGGCTTGGACATGTCCTACCTTTCATTGTCCGTGTTGACCGGCACACGGTTCTTTTGCCAGAGGATAACCGGCTCAGGCAAGCCATGGATCTGGCACTGGAATCTTGCTACACCACCTTCCTCCACCACTGCGTTCTGAGGGTGGATGTGGAAGTCAGACATTGCTGCAAGACACAAAGAGAGAGAAAAATATTCATGTATCAAGAGAGATCCATCGTCAACAAATTCACATGACCAGGAAACACCCACATTTCCCAGAGACAGCAAATGGGATTGTAAAGCAAAACCAGAAGGTGGTTCACAGCCTAATCTCCTGCATGGAGAACCAAGACTAGTGCAAGATCTTGCTATATGTCTGTCTCTGCACACTGAACTGGTAGAGTCAACCAGGACAGGAGATGGTGCTCCAAGATCCCCATGCTCCACTTACTGATAGATACATTTTTTGTATCTTTGTTTATTATCCATACACTATAGCAACTTTCAGTCTATTCTGGAAGGATACACAGACTAGTTGCACCTATTCCTGTCCAAAGGATACAATGAGAGCTATTGTCTCTTATAGTCCTGTTAGTTTCCCAGAGCACCCTGTTGTATCAGACACAAATGCAAGACTCCTGCACTACTGATTCCTTGGCCTCTTTATTACAGGTCTGTAAACAGGTTTTGTTTGTACTATAATAAAATGCAACTCCTCAGAATAAATACACATCACATTGGATCAACTCTCTCTTAAATACAATCAGTATTTATGATTTTTCTGTTCTGGTATAAAAGATCTTTAGAGTGGCTTCTAGACAGCTGCAATTTCATTTTCAAACAAGCAAATTTTGTCAGTGCTTTGTAGTTGCACTTCTTTAATGGTCAGTAGTTGACTAAGAATTCTGTTCAATTCTAGGAGTTGAAAACTCCTAGAATGGATTTGATCCCCATGCTCCAAGATCCACATGCAAGGTCTGTGTGGGCAGTGAGATACATAGGCACTGCACTGGCACTTATTGGAGGTCATTCTCAACAGCTTCAGCAGGCTTTGGAGTCAAGCTCACACACACGAGATCTATGCTTTCTGCTGCTGCCAATGTCTTATCTGCTGTAAATATCTTTCTGCTGTGCACAGCTTGACTACTAAACTCATTTTGTTTAAATACCTTGACCAAAACTACTCCCAGAAATCCTAGCAAAACTTGCTTTCCATCTCTGTTTGGCAGGTGCTCCAGCTCACTGCATACTCTGCCTTCCAGCACCGCAGAAGGAACACTCACATCCCCACGTTGTGGAGCAACAAGCTTCTGCCGATGGAAGGAGCAGCTGCCAAGAGCTCAGCAGCTCAGCAAACCAAAGCTTTTGGGGCTGGGACCACCCAACAGCAAATGACAAACCTCAGCGTGCCCATGCAGGCTGAACGCAGCCCAGGCCGCTGCAGCGAAGCTACAGCTGGAACCACTGTGCCGAAAGACTCTGGCGTGCTGTTAGAGCTACATAAATAATACAGTAATTATTACTATTAATTAATTGGAAGGTGCTGCCTGTTGACTCCGCAATAAACATATTCAAAGCTCATAAACATCCCAGTGGTTATTTAGCTTATGATTCATTTATCATGCTGCAAGCCACGGGAAGATCGCTCACATTATCCTACAAACTAAAGTCTGAAGGAGTCCCCTGCTCTTCCCCTCCAGCCCTATCAAACTCCTCTCCCCAGCAAGAAAGCCTCATTCTTTTTTACATGCATTAAGTGTAATGAATGTATCTCTGCTAAGGAACAAGCTGCATCTGTGTCAGGGCAGCTTAATCATTCATCTGCAAACTCCAGTTGGGCTCAGGCAGATGGGAGATGGCCATTAGCAATCATACATTAAATATGTGTTGTATTAACCTGCATTGCTCCCCCAGCCACCACCCTCAACCTGCTGACTGTAGGTTTGTTAAGCTGATGGAGTAACACAGAGCAAAGCCCTAGTCCCACATGGCCATAAGGATGGGAAGCTTTTCTGCCCCTCTGCTCTGGGCAGACCTCACCTGCAGTGCTGGGTCCAGCTCTGGAGTGCTCAGCACAGCACAGACATGGAGCTGGTGGAGCAGGGCCAGAGGAGGACACAGAAATGCTGTGAGGGCTGGAAGCTCTCTGCTGGGAGGACAGGCTGAGAGAGTTGGGCTTGTTCGGCCTAGAGAAGAGAATGCAAATGCTAATGCAAATATCCTCTCCTAAAGGATGGAGCTCAACAGTGGAATGGAAATTTACTCAGTTCATACAGATTTAGCCTTGAAATGAGACTGCTTGTGGCCCAGAGCACTCAGCCATCTGGAAAGGAGCCCACAGGCTACCGGAGTTAGCAAAGGTGACAAAGGATGCTTCAAAAAATGGGGGATTAGGAGGTGCCTGCAGCAGGAGAGCTTGAGGGAGCATGCAGAACATTTCAAGGCTGCTATTTGGAGATCCAGACCAGGGCAAGCATCTTGCAACCAAAGCTTATGAACTCTCACCAAGAAACAAATCCAAGAACTAATGAGAATGACACAAAGCTTGTTAATAAAGAAAACCAAAAGAAAAGAGGGGGTAAAAAAAAGAGGCAGATTCAGATGCCTGCAGGACAATTCCTTTCAATTGTACAGATGCTCAGCACTGAGTTTTTTTGGTGGATGACAGAGTTGATAAGAAGAGGGAGGTGTGAATAAGAACAGCCCCAGCACAGACTTTGCTCTGCTGGCTACAGAATTCATTGCTGTTCCTTTATTTCAATCATATCACCTCTTATAGGTAAAACTGCAGCAATAACCTCTAGTCTTAAAGACACTGGTATTAATATTTATCATGAATAAAACATAGGAAGTTATAAATAATTCAGTTATGAGGATGTTAAGTAAAACATTACTCTTCAACGACCCTATAATGTGGCTTTGAAGCACAGTTTTATGTTAAATGCCTAGGAAACACGGTGACCCTTGCCAAGACCAGCTGGTTTGCAGAAGGTGCATTAAAAATTCATGTGCTGAGCTACAAAATGCTATTTTTAAAAACAGGTTTACGAGTTTATTTACAGTTGCAGAGAGAGAGGAAAAAAAACCCTTTTGTAGCATCTCTTGTAAAACAGCAACAAAACTTGAACATGAGTGAATACCTGGGATGCTGTTTTCAGCCTGGAAATAAATCCCTGGGTGTAAGGAGAGGAGAGGGAGAGGAGCACAAGTGCTTTAGCTCAGAGGGGCTAAATCTCTGCTGACCCAGGTGAGATTTTTATATACATCCCAAGTGACTGTAACAAACTCATACAGCAGATTGCTTGCTCCTCTTTGTCACTTTCAGCAGCAAACAGGACCTCTGTTATCAGCTGAGTGCTATTGTTTCAGCTGCCACGGAGAAGAGCTGCACAGCAGCCTGGGTGGGGTTGGCCAGCAGCCAGGGAGCTGCATCTCATTTCTATGCTAATGGCCATAATAATTTTAAAAATAAATACATGCAATCACAATATTCACCCATGAGCTCCTAAGAGGGGAGGCACCTTCTAAGCCATCTGCCTGTGGTCCCTGTTGTCCAGTAATGCAGCATCAAGGTGCCCCCAGAGGGACTGGTCCTGCCCCAAGCCCCTTTTACTGTCATCACACAGGGCAAGTGCCACCCTGTTCCCATTAAACTTCCCTCTGCCACCTCCATGTGTAGCATGGTACCATCCACACACACAGGGAGCGTGGAGTAGTCATCGAGGCAGAAAATCTGCCTAAAACATGCACACACTCATTGCTTCATAATGGTGCTCCAAGCCACAGTGTCTCAGAGCTGCTGCTATCATCACATCTGAATTTTGGCCATGGTACACACAGACCAGCACAAGGCAGGGAAAGACAAAATAAAACAGGCTCACAGCAGATGAGGAATGGTCCTAGCAGCCCTCCCACACTGCAGGCATGGGTGAACCTTCTCCCCAAGACATTTGCCAAGGCTAGATTCAGGCTGAGCTGTCTACAGCCACAACAGTGCATGAGGGAGAGGAGATATTCTTCATCTCTTCTTCTTCCATGTTATATCATGGAGGACCTGAAGTAGGATAAGGTTGGACCACAAATGAGGCTATTCCCTAAAGAGAACCTCATGCTCAGGATCTCCCATCACCTAACCTGAAAGATGCAGCACTCAAAGGCATATCCTATGGACACAGTGCAGGTGAGCAGCAATTCTTATCCTCATCCATATTCACAGAGGATTTGTTCTGGTAAATGAATTTGCTGGGTCTCCTCTAATCGAAGTGCAAACACTCTCTCCATCCTGACAGGCCCCATGGAAAGGCCAATGGAATAAAAATGAAAATAGGTATCGAGTGAAATTTTCTTTACTCCATGAAGAACTAAATTGAAACCATTAGTGGCCAATCCTTTTTTGCTCAGTACAGCATTTAGTGCTAAGCCACAGATTGACCTAGATTTGATATAGAAAAAGAAAACATTAGCTTGATATGTCAAAGCAAATCCCAGGTCTGCTAGAATCATTAAAAGGCAAACATTATTATCAATTGCAGGCACAAGGGGAGGAAGAAGACTTGAAAGGTTCAGTGCCAAGCCTGGTGTTAGGAGAGCGTTTGGAAAGCCCAACTAGTTCTGCAATTACATTGCTTTTTGCCTTTAAATTTATTATGGGGAAGCAGATAGAGGTTGGCTCTGGCACAAGGGGGTGCTTGGGACTAGCTGAGCATCCTCACCAACACCAGGTAGTCCACAAATGATAGTCCACAAGCAAAGACCCCTTCTCCCCATTTCTGCCACCAATCTGTTAAGTTCAGGATTCTTCCAATGCAGGTTAAAATGCCTCAAGGTTGACACAGCACAAGGAACAAGAGTTTAATGGGAACACGCCTCCAGTATCTGTGCTCCCAGATGCCCCTGCAAAGGAGGGCAAGATCCATTAGCTCCATTACAGCTGATGAAGGCGAAGTCTGGAGGGCAAATGGTTTGCCTAGTATGGGAGAACAAGCCATGGGCAGAGCCAGCTCCTTCCAAGAGTGGCTCCTTCCTGAGGCTGGCAACATCTGCTGATTTTCATACTGAATTTTCCAACTTACTAATAGAATTTAACTTCCCTCCAGGTCAGTAGCAGTCAGGGTTGTTCTTAAAACACAATCACCACCACGCCGGTTAAATCTAGATCAAAACCGCTCTGAGATTAGGCTGACAGCTCCAGAAGAACCAACTCTCAGATCTGTGTGATTTACTAAGCACCCATCCTCCTTGGCACTGCAACTTCTTCCCAAACACTTTCTCTGCCCCAAGCAAGTGGAGGGATGCCATCCTCTTCCATTCCCTCCCACTTTAGGAGACCTTCACCATTAAGTTAGCAACCTGCCAGAGAATATTTTCAAGGAGGACATCAGGTGACACCTTAGCAGACACAGGTTTCATATTTGCTGCTCTCCATACTCTGGAAATGGAACATTTCCTTCCCTGCAAGAAAGAGCTGGCACGAAGGATGGGGGCGTATGGACACCACAAATCCCATCCTCCCTCCTTTCCTCTCCTCTTCCTCTTCTCTTCCTCTCTCTTTTCTCTCTGTCCTTCTCTTCTCCTCACTTTTACACCTCCCCAAGACACAAGACAAGGCCACCGCATCTCCTTTGTCTACTTTTTCTGTGAAAGGTATATTTTTATCCAGCTAAAAAGCAAGCCCCACACCACGAGAGCCTGGTGGCTACTCCAGCTGCAGAGCAGTCCCCGTGCCTGTGAGCCGACCCTGCGTGTCTAATGATGCTATTGTGCCAGGCTGCTGCTGAACGGCCATGAGCCCAATTTGGAATGCAAGTTGCTTTGTGCATAGTGAAGCGTGAACAACAGCACCGCCCATTTATCTCTTTAATTCTCCAGGAGTAGCAGGAGCAGAGGCCTTCGCTCCCATCTCAAGGGAAGAAAAATCGCCTTTCTCTCCACTTTTGGAAAGGGAAGGAAAGAGTAAAGAGCAGCCATGCCTCTCCCAGCACTGAGGAAAATCCCCTCTGCCCTTGCCCACTAATCAGAGGGGTGAAAATCCCAAATCTCTATTGTCCATGCTGAGCCTCAGATCTCAAAAGAAAATGGGCTGCAAGACTCAGGAGAGTTTGAAGGCATTTTGGAGGAAGGTAGCTTACTGAAGAGGAACCAAAATACCTGGTGAGATGAGAGAGGGAGGCAGCTCCATCTCCCTCTGTGCTGGGCAGACACAGAGGGTCAGCCGTTTTTATTTGCCAGCAAATGCTTATTCCTCTTTTGCTTTGGTTGTTGTTTTCTCACCCCAGAGCTGATTGCTCTGAGCAGGGATGGAGGATGGAGCAGGCTCGCTGCCCTCTCTGTATTTTGCACTCTCCTGCCTCTGTTGTTGTCACACTCTACCAAAGCTGAGTGAAATAATTTAAACAACGTTGAGAAGATGCCCTATCAGATGGACTTCTCTGCTTGAGGAACAAAGTCTCCACCTGGCCTGTTTCTTTTCCCCCCTGCCCTAAGCCCCTAGGACAGGGATGAAAGGGAGACAACCGAGCTAATGCCTCACAGTGGGACACAGCAGCTGCCTGTGGGAAGGAACATGCAACAGATATTTTAGAAGAGGAGGGGAAAAAGAAAATCTACCACTTCATCACTCAAGTCCACCAGAAGGAAAATTATTGCCTGACCTGGGACTATGGCTTCTCATTTTTTTGCATAACATGTGAAATGACTGCAAGGCAAATCCAACCCAGGTTAACTCCTGGCCACATCGCAATGAGCAGCACCAATGGACTCTACCAACCCATGATTTACTGTTTGTTTTGGTGCTTTGAGAAGCAAGTGGAAGAAAAGCACAGAGCCCTAGGGGGGCTGCTTCTGTGTAGGGATGATAAATATCCTGCAAAAGTAATGAACACATCTCCACTGCATGCAGAGCAGGGGTCAGAGGGAACGTGCTCAGGGGTCCCTGGTTGCTTCCCTGCATGAGTGAAGGACTGGGGCTGGGAGGAAGAGGATGGGTTGTTCCTGCAAAGGTCCCTGCAGGGACTTTACTGTGGCACTTGGAAAACCTTCAAATGCCTGTGCTGCAGCTCCACTCCTCTTCCTGAGACTCCCTTGAATGCACTCCCCATCATCAGCACGCTCAGCCCCTCCTGCACAATCACACATGCCTCCAAGCCCAGCTCCCAGTACTAAAGAGCATTTAGTGCATTTATGGTATTGATTACAGCTCACTTATTAGAAAAATAACTACAACCCCATCAGTTATTGATGCAGGGGTTCTCTCCCATGAGTGGGAATGATTTTTGTCAGGGTAAAGGCAGTCTCTGCACTATGCATGGAAATAAACAGGGGCTACATACCCCAAGGTAAATATCTCCCAACTTCTATAAAGCTCACAAAATGCTATTCCTCTGCAGAGAGGCTGTGCCCACACTGTCCCAGTACAGAATGCCAGGGAGCATCCCCAACATCTTACACCCCACTACCTTCACTGTCTTGACCTGACAGGACAGAAAGCACCAGGAGAGCTGCCTACGCTAGAGGGAACCCCTGAGAGGAGCTGGCCTTTGCAATGCACTCCCCTTGTGCAGTGGCACTACCCAAATGCTGCCTGCTCAGACCCAAGGCCTCCTGCAACGCAGCTGCATTCAGAAATCATCCTAGCCAGAAAATAAAGAATCACAGAATCATAGAATTGTTTTGGTTAGAAGAGATGTTCAAGATCATCAAGCCCAACCTTTAATCCAGCACTGCCAGGTCACTACTACACCATGGTCCCTCAGCACCACATCTCCACATCTTTTCAGTCCCTCTGAGGATGATGATTTCACCACTGCTGCGGGCAGCCTGGTCCAGGACTTGACAACCCTCTTGGGGAAGAAATTTTTCCTAATATCCAACCCAAATCTCTCCTCACACAAACTGAAGCCATTTCCTCTTGCCCTATTGCTTGTTATTTAGGAGAAGAGACCAATCCCCACCTTGCTCCAACCTTCCTTCAGGTGGTTGTAGAGACTGTGAAGGTCTCTCCCCAGAGCCTTCTTTTCTCCAAGCTAACCACCCTCAATTCCCTTAGCCACTCCTCACAGGACTTGTGCTCTAGACCCTTCACCAGATTCATTGCCCTCCTCTGGACACTCTCCAGAGGACCAGCACCTCAATGTCCTTCTTGGAGTGAGGGGTCGAAAACTGACCCCAGTATTTGAGGTGTAGCCTCCCCAGTACTCTGTCCAGCAGGACAATCCCTGCCCTAGTCCTGCTGGCCACACCAGTGCTGATCCAAGCCAGAATGCTGTTGGCCTTCTTGGCCACACTGCTGGCTCATACCCAGCCAGCTGTGAACCAGCACCCCCACATCCTTTTCACTGGGTAGCAAGCCCCAGTGCATCAGCACAAATGCCCTCTCAGAATCCCAGTGAGCAGCCAGGGCTGTCTGAGCGTCACCAAAAGTTTCCTATAAACCTACTGGTCATTAATACAGAGACAGGCAGAAGGGACACAAAGTGATGCCTATTGTCACAACCCAAATCCAACATTATCTCTTGAGTACCAAGAGCATGCTCTGCCCATGAGGCAACACTGCTCCTTATAAATCACTTCACAAGATGCATCTTGGCAATCCCACAGAGCAAACTCCTCTCTTCCCTCCATGTTCAGAGCACATGGCAGCATCCCATCACGTTACCTGCTACACAGAGCAGACAGCTCAAGGTGGTTATTCATCTTCTGGCACCCTTTTGTTTTGCAGGGGAATCAACTAATAAACAGCCCCTTCAGTGTTTTCAGATTGGTTTCAGGGAGAGCAGAAGTTTCTGGTGGAGAGGGAGGCATTGCTGGGTGAGACCTTTATCATGGACTGCTATTGCAGTAATTTTTCAAGACAAAATTGCTCTCTAGCTCATGACAGCATTTAGTGTATCCTGAGGCAACCATTTGTGAAGGCAAACCCACGGTCCTGCCGCCCTGCTGCTGGAAGGAAGGAGCGGTATTAAATGTCATAAACAACTCTTAATTTGCTTGGGCAGACTGCATATGTGGCTAGTGATTCTGCAGTGCAGGAGGAGGTTATCCGTCATCGTTACAGTGCTCCAGCACCAAGGCTGCTGCTGGCTGGGCAACACTGGCCACGGTGACACCTGCCCCGGGGTACAAGTCACCATGAATGGCTCCTGTGCTTCTGCAGGGCGACTTCTTAAGAAATCCCTTAAGAGGCTCCCCACCCCAAAGAATCCTCCCCTCCAGCATTGCAAGAAGATGCTCCCTCCTGTTGCATTCACAGCTCACCCCAATGGTTTCTTCAGGACCTCACCACCTCTCAGGCTCTACTTTGAAGCATACATTTGCTCTTTGCAAAATACCTATGATTTATCTGACTGAAGTGCCCCTGCAGACCCCTGAAATAATGAGAAAATGAAGGGCAAGCTGTCCCACAAGCCTCTTGGGGAGGTTGGCTCAGCAAAGGCAAAGCCAATTGTGCAGCATGCTGCCAGCAGGCATGTCTCTCCTGCCAGATTCCCATCCGGAGCTCCTCGTGTTTTTCCTACTCCAACACACACAATTAAGACAAATTACATAGTTACCATTTTGATTTGTTGCAGAATAACAATGTTTTCCATCCCTCTCCCAAATATTGATGGAGATGGTACAAGAGGAAGCTCCCACACAGCCGTTTTTGGCCCTGGACCACTTTGTTCACAGCCAAGTTTTTCCTATGCGGAGCAAGGACAAGCAATCCTGCTTTTCATCAGCTCAGAGAGGCAGTGAGCCATCCCAGCACAAGGCATTATCCTGCCCCACCACAGCACCTCTAGGTAGGAACATCCCTGCTCAGACCTCCTGGTCTGCAAAGCCAGCAGCCATCCCTGGTTTTTTGTGCTCACCAACTAGCACATGCTTTGTTCTGGCATTTCCAGAGGTGGCAGTGGAATCCAGAGAGGTGAAGGAAAGGNCAGAATCATAGAATTGTTTTGGTTAGAAGAGATGTTCAAGATCATCAAGCCCAACCTTTAATCCAGCACTGCCAGGTCACTACTACACCATGGTCCCTCAGCACCACATCTCCACATCTTTTCAGTCCCTCTGAGGATGATGATTTCACCACTGCTGCGGGCAGCCTGGTCCAGGACTTGACAACCCTCTTGGGGAAGAAATTTTTCCTAATATCCAACCCAAATCTCTCCTCACACAAACTGAAGCCATTTCCTCTTGCCCTATTGCTTGTTATTTAGGAGAAGAGACCAATCCCCACCTTGCTCCAACCTTCCTTCAGGTGGTTGTAGAGACTGTGAAGGTCTCTCCCCAGAGCCTTCTTTTCTCCAAGCTAACCACCCTCAATTCCCTTAGCCACTCCTCACAGGACTTGTGCTCTAGACCCTTCACCAGATTCATTGCCCTCCTCTGGACACTCTCCAGAGGACCAGCACCTCAATGTCCTTCTTGGAGTGAGGGGTCGAAAACTGACCCCAGTATTTGAGGTGTAGCCTCCCCAGTACTCTGTCCAGCAGGACAATCCCTGCCCTAGTCCTGCTGGCCACACCAGTGCTGATCCAAGCCAGAATGCTGTTGGCCTTCTTGGCCACACTGCTGGCTCATACCCAGCCAGCTGTGAACCAGCACCCCCACATCCTTTTCACTGGGTAGCAAGCCCCAGTGCATCAGCACAAATGCCCTCTCAGAATCCCAGTGAGCAGCCAGGGCTGTCTGAGCGTCACCAAAAGTTTCCTATAAACCTACTGGTCATTAATACAGAGACAGGCAGAAGGGACACAAAGTGATGCCTATTGTCACAACCCAAATCCAACATTATCTCTTGAGTACCAAGAGCATGCTCTGCCCATGAGGCAACACTGCTCCTTATAAATCACTTCACAAGATGCATCTTGGCAATCCCACAGAGCAAACTCCTCTCTTCCCTCCATGTTCAGAGCACATGGCAGCATCCCATCACGTTACCTGCTACACAGAGCAGACAGCTCAAGGTGGTTATTCATCTTCTGGCACCCTTTTGTTTTGCAGGGGAATCAACTAATAAACAGCCCCTTCAGTGTTTTCAGATTGGTTTCAGGGAGAGCAGAAGTTTCTGGTGGAGAGGGAGGCATTGCTGGGTGAGACCTTTATCATGGACTGCTATTGCAGTAATTTTTCAAGACAAAATTGCTCTCTAGCTCATGACAGCATTTAGTGTATCCTGAGGCAACCATTTGTGAAGGCAAACCCACGGTCCTGCCGCCCTGCTGCTGGAAGGAAGGAGCGGTATTAAATGTCATAAACAACTCTTAATTTGCTTGGGCAGACTGCATATGTGGCTAGTGATTCTGCAGTGCAGGAGGAGGTTATCCGTCATCGTTACAGTGCTCCAGCACCAAGGCTGCTGCTGGCTGGGCAACACTGGCCACGGTGACACCTGCCCCGGGGTACAAGTCACCATGAATGGCTCCTGTGCTTCTGCAGGGCGACTTCTTAAGAAATCCCTTAAGAGGCTCCCCACCCCAAAGAATCCTCCCCTCCAGCATTGCAAGAAGATGCTCCCTCCTGTTGCATTCACAGCTCACCCCAATGGTTTCTTCAGGACCTCACCACCTCTCAGGCTCTACTTTGAAGCATACATTTGCTCTTTGCAAAATACCTATGATTTATCTGACTGAAGTGCCCCTGCAGACCCCTGAAATAATGAGAAAATGAAGGGCAAGCTGTCCCACAAGCCTCTTGGGGAGGTTGGCTCAGCAAAGGCAAAGCCAATTGTGCAGCATGCTGCCAGCAGGCATGTCTCTCCTGCCAGATTCCCATCCGGAGCTCCTCGTGTTTTTCCTACTCCAACACACACAATTAAGACAAATTACATAGTTACCATTTTGATTTGTTGCAGAATAACAATGTTTTCCATCCCTCTCCCAAATATTGATGGAGATGGTACAAGAGGAAGCTCCCACACAGCCGTTTTTGGCCCTGGACCACTTTGTTCACAGCCAAGTTTTTCCTATGCGGAGCAAGGACAAGCAATCCTGCTTTTCATCAGCTCAGAGAGGCAGTGAGCCATCCCAGCACAAGGCATTATCCTGCCCCACCACAGCACCTCTAGGTAGGAACATCCCTGCTCAGACCTCCTGGTCTGCAAAGCCAGCAGCCATCCCTGGTTTTTTGTGCTCACCAACTAGCACATGCTTTGTTCTGGCATTTCCAGAGGTGGCAGTGGAATCCAGAGAGGTGAAGGAAAGGAAGCTTTTCATCATGGCTGCCTACAGAAATGCCACCAGCCCTGCTCTCAGACAGGGAGCTGTCCTGATTTACAGGATAATGAATTTTAAATGAGATGCATTTCTTAATTTTTTGTTGTCAGCCCCCATTTTTCTGCTAGCAATCGTTCCAATAATAGCTTTAAATTTTCAGCATCTGTTTTTACCAGCTCTCTTGTAATTAGTTTACTAATGTATTTCACTGTGCCTTTGTTATTTTCAGAGAATTACTTCATTCCCAGCTATCAGAGATAGTGCACTTCAGTCTATAAGGAGTTTGGCCTTTGTTCCCCAGTGGTTATTCACATGGGGGAAGATGGCTCAGTGAATGACAAGCCTTTCTATCACCACACATTCTCCATTTAACGTCTTTATACTGGCTCATTAATTACCACAGAAAACTCCTTTCCGAATGGGCCCTGTGATTTATAGAAGACTTGGGCAAGGTGCCATTTTTATCAGGCCGACAGCAAACAGCACAAAGTGCTGGTAATTCACTCTTCATTTTCCCTTCTCCTGCAGCAGGGTCAGACCCGCTGTGCTGGGAGTTTTGCCTGGGCAAGGGAACTCAGTAAGTGCTCGGTGCTGCCAAGCCATGCTGGTCACACTGCTGCTGCACGACTGGCATGAAAAAGTCTGTAGAAAATGGAGCTACCTGTGTACTGTGGTGCTCACTGTACAGACTGAGATATTGCCTTGGGCAGCAGCTGGATGAGTGCCTGGAGGAGATGAAACTGCCTCCAAGGTGATGTCCTGCATCTCTTTATCAAATCCGGTGGTCTAGATTTGTGTTGTGTTGTGGTGCAGAAAATGAAGCATCTTGTAGCACTCGGCAAAAAGACAAGCACAGCACAGAGAGAGACTCAGGCTGTCGTTAAGGAGTGTGCAGGCAGACACGATGGACTCCGAGGTACCTAGATACACCCCTCTGCTGTGTCCCATAACACAGCACAGGCTGGATGGCAGGTTGGAGTCCCAGCTGCATCATAGAATCATAGGATCATAGAATCATTAGGGTTGGAAAAGACTTCTGAGATCAAGTCCACCCATCCACCCAACACTGCCATGCTCACCACTAAAATATGTCCCCAAGCACCACATCTACACATTTTCTGAACATTTCTAGAGACAGTGATTCCATCACCTCCCTGAGCACCCTGTTCCAATGCCTGATAAACCTCTTGAAGAAAAAATTCTTCCTAATATCTAATCTGAACATCTCCTGGAGGAATTTCCTCTAGTTCTATCACTTGCTGCCTGGGAGAAGAGACCGAGCCCCACCTCACTACAACCTCCTTTCTTCAGACTCCAAAACATGACAGACTTGCAAACCTCCAAGCAGCACAAGGTCTGGCCTGGGAGAAGAGCTGCTCAGAGACACAAGGTAAAGGCTCCCTGTAGACCCAAGGCAGCTACAGTGCAGGACAAAGGCTGCTGCCCTGCCTTCAAGAGGGAATAACCCAAACAACAGCCTCTCCATCCAACAGAAATTAACTTTAAATCCTTCTGAACAGTATGTCTTTCACCACATCCACACTCTGTGCTGAACAGGAAAAACTGCCCCCTTCTTTATTAAGGAATGAAATAGAGGTGGAAACAGTGCACACAGAGAAGTTATTCAAATAGAGAAGAAGTTATTCAAACAGAAAAACAATCATGAGATGTTGGATTTCTATTGCTTTACGCAGAGGAGCCACCTCACACCACTGCAAGGGAAATGGCATCACCTGTGCACATGAGGAGGACAGAGGAGAGGCCAAAGGACCCAAGCACAGAGCAGAGCAAGTGAAGCATGGAGTTGAAATTACAAAGGATGCTCTCAAGTTGCTTTCTGAAGTCCACTCAAATGCAGGTGATCTCCAAAAGACCCAGTGCTCCTCTGCTCCCATCTCTTGGTGGTGAGCACAGATACTGTGTTACAATGTTGCCTGATCCAGATTGAAGGTGATAACATCAAAGGATGGACTGAACTGCTGTGACACTGGGAAAACCCAGCCTCCTCCAAGGTCTGCTGTTCCTCCTAGCAGTGGCTAAGCCGTTAGCTGTCATCTCATCCCCGTGGCTGAGTTACACATATAAATTCCTGTTCTCTCCTTGGCAATAGCAACAGCTTCCTATTTTGCTGGCAGCAATCCAGGGGAAATTCAAGCTGAATTACAGCCATTCTTTAGAAAATAGGCCAAATCCACAGCAGCAGGACACATGACCGCAGACGTAGAGCTCGTCCTTTTCTTCTATTTATTCCGCGGCGAGAAGCCCCGTTGGCTGAAAATAGCTTCTCCCTGGAAGTCTCCCTTCCCGTTCATGGCTGCTGCTTCTGGCTGCTGGCCAGACTATTACCACCTCAAAGAGAAAGTTCATAGCTCTGGTGTATCAGCCCCACTGTACAGGACGTGTGGGCTGATGTTTTCACCCATTTCTCTCCGGGAGCTTGGAGGAGATGGGGATTGTATTTCTGTGTATGAGCCAGCGAGTGTAAACTCCTATTCCTGCACCTCTGCTGGGATGATTGTACTTGGGGTTGGACCCCAGCATCACTTGTCAGTGTATACACAGCAGTATGCAGGCACATATATCCATGTATGACAAAGCATGGGTGGTAACATGGGCTGGAGGTGAGCTGAGGTCACTCCAGACACCCATTCCCACTACAAGGTGAGAGCTCACCTTTCATACTGAGTCCACAAGCAGCAGCTAACCCATCTGAAAGCATCCAAAGCAAGTTCTCTCTCCTCCCCACATACCCCTTAGCGCCCTAAATACACATCACCACCCCGAAGCATGCGGACAGACAAATACAAGTGAGACACAGGAGAACTGTTAAAGATCAGAAGGACGTGGTGGATGGTCACACAGAGAAAGGAAGTGATGGCTGAGTTACAAACCACAAATCTCACCATTTTTATCTTCCTCACTATCACCAGACATTCACCAAACCCAAGGAGCATGGATGCATTCCAGAAAACACAGCTCTCCAGGGAGGACTGGCTTCTGGCTGATAAGAAATGAGGAGGCTTATCTCCCAAACTTGCAGTGACACCTCACCCCAGGCCCATTTTATCAAATTAAACTCATTACCTTTGGAGGACTCATTGAAAAGAGGTGGCAGGAGAAGAGTAGTGAGTCAAGGAGGCAATGCTCCCACCACCCTGCTGTGCCACTCCTGGCTCAGCACATTCTTACTGGCACAAGCTGAGTAGTAGTGGCTGGTGCCACACCATGGCTACACTCACTGGATGTGTTTGCTGCATGTAAGATGGTTTACAATAACAGCTTCCTATAGAATCACAGAATAATTTAGTTTGGAAAAGACCTCTAAGATCATCAAGTCTAACCTTCAACCCACACCCCCATGCCACTAAATCAGGTCACAAAGTGACATGTCTAATAGGTTTTTTTTAACACCTCCAGGGATGATGACTCCACCACTGCCTTGGGCAGCCTGGCACAATGCTTAACCACTCTTTCAGTGAAGAAAATTTTCCAAACCTCATCCGGCACAACTTAAGGCCACTTTCTCTTGTCCTATCACTTGTTTCTTGGGAGAAGAGACCAACTCCCATCTCCCTCCAAGCTCCTTTCGGGAAGCTGTAGAGAGTGAGGTGGTCTGCCCTGAGCCTCCTTTTCTGCAGGTTAAACAACCCCTGTTCCCTCAGCTGCTCCTCACCAGACTTGTGCAATAAGGTCTCCCCTCACCCAGCCTACGAGAGCGTGATGTATGGGTGATCTGCCACCACCCAGTCTCCATACTGGGGCACTACCACACACTGTGTTTTTCACATGCATCTATTACTGGCAAGGAGAAGCAACCAAGTCCTTTCTACAGAGTATCTTTAAAATGAGCAGCCAAGCAAAGCAGAATTTCAGCTTGGAACACTTTGCTAAGGCATTCAGATAGACATTTCAGATAGTTATCATTTCTTCTTGCTTTTTTAGGATAGATTAGACAAACACTGGTAACCTCAGGTGGTGTCTTTCTTCTCAAAGACCTTTGGTACTGTTTATGGGAACAGGATATGATGAGAAGCCCTGGATGACCTGAGGTGAGGGCAGTGAGGCTCAGGAAGCCTTTAAAGAGCATAATTCCTGAGGGGTGCTGCAAGACCCCTCAGAGATAACTATTAGCTCACAGGGGTACAAGGAGGAGCTCTATCGATTTGCTGGGAGGAGAAGAGCTGGGAAAAGCCTGTGTTCTCTGCTACTGGAGAATTTGCAAGTATTTTACCCAAATGTTTGTGCTTTTTGGGGGTTTTTGCATGCTGAAACTCCTTTGGGTGGGTGGGGTTGGGTAGGCTGCCAGACTGCCTGAGCAGCAGTCCCCTGACTAGAAGACACAGATTTTCCTGGGGGCTCATGGCCAAGCCCCTGTGCCCTTCCCAATTGCTCCTCACCCATGCTTCCAAACAACCCCTGGCAGCAAAATTTAGTGTTAGGGACAAAAGACAAGAAGAAATCTTGAAAATAAATCCAGTGCCTGATGCCCAGCCTGGAGAAGGGCTCAGTGCTGCAGCTGCTGCAAAAGGAAGAAGATATAGAAGGAAGGTTGGACACTCAAGCAGCCACACAATCCAAATTTAAATAGCAATATTTGCCTTCAAAGGCTCTCAGTGATGGGAGAGCCATCCAAACCTGCCACCATCCAGCTAGAACTCATAGGAAGGGTGTGATTGTGTCCCTTCTGCAAAGGCTCTCTGAGTGCCCTCATTGCAGAAGGTGATCCCACCCCACCACACCTGGGACTCCTCTGTCTCCAGTCCTGCTCACACATTTACTGTCCCTATTTGCTTCCCAGACATATTTCCCACCCAGATGCCAAGGTTACAACATTTAGCTACCTAAGCTCCCTGTCAGCAGCAAATTTCATTTTAACTGAGGTTTGTTAAAGGTTTGGGATGTGCATGTGTGTGGAAATCTGCCTGAGCTGGAGCAATGCTAAATGTCAAGGAAGGGTGGCCCTGGAGAAGTGATGTGGATTTCAGAGAGCTGGCAGAGGTCAAATGCTGTGCTTGAACAGGGGGAGGCATTTTTCCTGACTTTGAGCTCTGAACTTGAGCTTTGCCCCCTGTGTTTGCAGCACACTGGGGAAATCAGAGCTAACTCCATAAGCCTGATCTTCAGGGGGCCTCTACAGAGATGTTCAGCTCCTCCTGCACCGAGCCTGGGGAATCAGTCCACTCTCTCCTGAAATGTGCATCTTCATCAGAAAAAACACTTGTATCCCAAACCAGGCACCTCTCGAATTAACAGAGATGAAAACTCAGTAACAAATGGGTAACTGTAGCATAGACTGTTAGAGACCTGAAAAACAACTAGGACACCTTAAATATCCAGGACAGCAATTAAATCTAGCTTAACAAAACCTTGTGGCACATAATGACTCCCCAGGAGACCCACTAGGATACCCTAATAACTTGTTTATGTGATCAAATTGTCCAAGAAGAGATTTTGTGTGGGTCTACACACACAGAGGACCATGCACCCCAAGTGCACCTTCATACACAGAACGAGCAAAGTCCGTGAGATACTTGTGTGGGACACAGCAGGAGCACCCACACGGAAAACATCACCAGCAACATCAAAGCCTTCCCCACCATGAAATGAAGTAAATAAATAAAGAGAGCTGCAGGAATTAGCTGTGAGGGTGACAGCACTGAAGGAAAATGAAAGCAGAAGGGGGGGGGGGTGTGTTAGAAAAAAACCCAGCCCAGCTCGCTTTTGTGTTCTTGCACAATGGGGCACGTCAGCTCCGGAGCCTCCGCAAGCCATCACCCGCCATCTGGCACCGGGCTGGACCACTAATGGGAGGCCCTGGCGCCCCAGCTGACTTCCAGAGCCACGGGGGAAATCAAGCTGATGAGCTCCCCACATTAAGCTGTCTAAATTAATGCAGATGCGTGGCTCCGCTTACGAGAAATTTGGCCAGCAAATGGCGGCAAAGAGAGTGGCATGAGAGGGCTACAGCCTGCCACCCACCCCGGAGTCACAGCCCTGCCATCCTGCTAAGTGGGGCTGGGGTGGGAGCAAGCTGCCTTTGCTCATTTGCAAGAGGAACTGTTGGTGAGGGGATGTGTAAGCACAGCCCTTTTCAACCAAGTGCTCGCAGCAGCTCGGCTGTGAGATGCGCAACAGTGGCCAGATGCAAATCCTGCAGCAGTGGAGCCAGCCCAGATGAACATTCTGCAAACCAGCCTCCTTCACTAATGGTCCTGCAGTGCCCCAACGGAGGAGATCAGCCAGGAAATTACTGTGCATGGGCTATACAGAGGGAAGGGGGTGCAGATGTTGTTAATGGGAGTGCTCACAGAAACCCAACATGGTAGGGGTTGGAAGAGACCTCTGGAGATCATCTAGTCCAACCCCCCTGCTAAAGCAGGGTCACCCACAGCAGCTTGCCCAGGATCACCTCCAGCTGGGTTTGGAATCTCTCCACAGAAGGAGACTCCACAAGCTCTCTGGGCAGTCTGGGCCAGGGCTCTGCACCCTCACAGAAAAGTTTCTCCTCCTGTTCAGATGGAACCTCCTAGGTTCCAGTTTGTGCCCATTGCCCCATGGTCTGTCCCTGGGCACCACTGAGCAGAGTCTGGCCCCCATCCTCTTGCTCCCTGTACCCTTTAGCTCTTGCTCAGCATTGAGCAGATCCCCTCTGGCTCTGCTCTTCTCCAGGCTAAGCAGCCCCAGGGCTCTCATCTTTCCTTCCCCCACAGATGCTCCAGTGCCCTCAGCATCTTCCTAGCCTCTGCTGGACCCTCTCCAGTAGTTTGCTGTCTCTCTTGAACTGGGAAGCTGAGAACTGGACACAATACTCCACATGTGACCTCACTAGGGTAGAGGGGAGCAGAACTCTTTGGTTGGTTGGGTTTTTTTAATTCTTGTGCTGTTTCCTGCCTGGCAGCTTTACCTTTAGTTCCATTTCTCTTTCTCATTTTCCATCAGCTCTATCTGTAACCATTTTGTGTTTTATTGAGCATGAATGAATGGTGATGCCTTTTAGATGAGTGATATTTTCATCTGAAGATGCTTGTTTAATGTAAGCCTCTGCTCAGCTGTTATCCCAATGGTGCTTTGTGTTTACCAACAGATTATTTCAACTAGCTGGAATTTGGAGGCATATTAATTGCATGGAGAGGTTTTCTCCTGTTCTCCTACCCAAGCAAAAATTCTGCTTCTCCTCTGGTTGGATGTTACAGACCTGGAACATGATTTGGAGGTGATATGAGCTGTGTAAGAGCTACAGCATTGCTCCTGGGGCTGAGTGTAACCTACACTTACCATATGCTACCACCCTCCCCGTCAGCCAAAATGAGGATGTTTCTACATCCCTGCAAATGATAGCAGCTCTGCAGAGCAGAGACCATAATCACTCAAGCTGCTGCTGTGTGGATCTCTGTGCATTTGGGAATAAAATTTTCCATCTGTGGGAATAGGTTATGACTCCAAAGTTGTTAGAAAGGATATAGGTTTACCCTTAGTGCTGTGGGCAGGAGCTCAGCTGTCAGCAACAGTGATGGATCCCCAAATACCTGCTTGTTGCAAGGCACTGCTGCCCCCCTGAGAGGTTGTGCAACAGCAGCAGTACACAGAGATGCTGAAATGTGCCTCACTTGGGAAAGATTTGGGGCTTGTTTGGCCTGTGGTTTGTTGCAGCAATTCCCTGGAGGTCTCTGTAGGTTGAGTTCACCCTGGCTGGGTTTTGGCACTGGTGAACATTACTAAGAACTCCAAAAGCAAATACCCAATTACAGGTCCAACTGAGCACACCTTGCCTGCAGAAAGGTCCAAGCCATTTGCAGGATATGCATGTGACACCCAAGCATTTTGCTTGGTTTTCACAAGTTTTCTCAGGTCCTGGCTTGGCACACAGCTGGGGAAAAGCTCCTTTGGGAGATACCATCACCATTCCCTACACTTCTTTAGCCCAGTTGATGATCCCAACCACTCCCTAAAGCAGATTCTTGTTCAGAAGAGCACACACCACCTCCTTCCACACTAAAACAGCAACCTGACCTCAATAAAGTAAAAAACAATTAACTTACTAATTAGTCAACAACTAACTGTTTCACCCAAGTAGATACTAAGTTGTTAGGAAATCTATTAGTATTTCCATTGTAATTTCATGCTTTGCTGATGATGAATAAAACAAGGCTGAATGGAACTTATTCATGTCCAGAGCACAATGCCCAGTAGATGTAAGATAGCTAGTGGGAAACTTCCTCAAAAAAGCCAAATAGCATGACCAGAACCATGGGCTGGATGGTGCCACCAACACCCCAGCAGCACTGACACCCAGCAGGGATGGTGTGCATGGCCAGAAGGAAGGGCAAAGGCTGAGAAGGTGATAGGGAGGAAGTAAGCTTTGCCTGCAAGTTTTGTCCTAGAACTTGTAGGATCATAGAATCATTAAGGTTGGAAAAGCCCTGCAAGATCATCAAGTCCAATCACGAACTTAACACTGTTAAATCCACCACTAAACCGTGTACCACCAGCACCACATCTACACATTTTTTGAACACTTCCAGGGATGGTGACTCCACCAATTCCCTGGGCAGCCTGTCCCACTGCTTAACCACTCTCAGTGAAGAGATTTTTCCCAATATCCAATCTCAACCTCTCCTGGCATAACTTGAATCTGTTTCCTCTCATCCTGTTGCATGTTACCTGGGGAAAGAGACCAACCCCCACCTCACTCCAACCTCCTTTCAGGTTTTCTTAGGTCTGTTGGTCTTTTTCCTACCTATGGATGAAAACCACCATGAGTGTGGAGAAAACTAGTGTGAAACTTGGATCCAATACAGTGAAGCATCAGGTGCTCTGGGCTGCCAGCCAGGCAAGGCCCAGTCCATCTGCTGGGGGTACATTCAGCATGCACACTGGTTTCATAGCTCTTTCCTGCAAGGAGGAGGAGGAAGCTGTAGGCTCAAGCTGTCCCATTCCCAATGAAGCACAGGGACTACCAAGCCCCATGGTAAGGGCCTCATAGGGCAAAAGATGAGTCACAGTGCTTGGATCAGTGAAATATTCTTCAGCTATACATAGGTCTCTCCAACCAGGCAAGAGCTGCAGTTTGGTTGCGTTTAACAAACACTTCATTCACCCAAAACCCATCACCCTGTTTAGCATCACCTTGTGATTCCTGGAGAGCTTCTCAGAGATGCTGCAGCACAACACACCCAGCCAGAAACAGCCTGACACATTCAACTGCCTGCAGAGTGCCTGATTCCACCAGCACAACCTACACTCAGGAAGCGCAGCCCCTGCCTTCCTTTCATCCTAATGGCTTTGGAAAAAATTTGCATGTTAGAACAATTAGACGTGAAACATTACATGCCTTATCTCAATGATATTACATAATTGGATTTGCAGCATATATAGATAATGAAAGCCAGAGCTTCCAGCAGCCAGAAATGTAAATCATACGCTGCATTTTCAGCAGTTAAAGTTAGGAATATTTTAAGAGGCCCCAGCAAATGTGCTGTTTATATTAAGAAATCGAATTGTGTTATTAGCCCCTCCATTTATCTAGTAAAATCTTTAAAAAGCTCATAAACTCCTTACTTTACGAGTTCAGACTTATTATATGTATTTGAAGCAATACTCGGAGGGATTGTTAAGCTACTGCAGGCAAGGGTTACAGGTCTTATGTATTTTCCTTTTGCTAGCAGCAGATGTGTTGGAGGCAGCAGCTCTGCCAGGGGCTTGTCGGGAAGCCCATGGCTCAGAGCAAGCCCAAGCAAACTTCTGTGTGTTACTGCTCAGTGGAGACCTCTGGCATGTTAGCACAAGGGCAGCTTTGCTATACCCATGGATAACTCTTCACCCCTCCAAGCCATCCTCCCCCCAGGAGGAAAGGCCACCTGAGATCTATCTGTGCAAATGCAGCCATAATCCTGCTCCAAAGGTAATGATGCCTGGACTTCTTGCACTAATTAACCCAAATGAGTTCCTGGCTCTGCATCGCCGGAGAGCTCACAGAGAACGCGCAAGACCCTAGTGTGACTTGTGCTATCAGGGAATCATTTACAGAGCTGCTCTCACAGCAATTCATCTCCATCACCCTCTCGGATCCAGAAGATGTATGCAAATAGCTTAATGTGTTAATTTACATATTTGATGAATATGCATTGTTGCACCCATAGAAGTGACAGCAAACATCCTAATTACCAGCACACAAGCCTGATCAGGCTGTAGGACGGAAGGAGCTTGTGAAGCAGTGCTGTGCCACGTTTCTGCTGGGTTACACCAAAAGCTGCTCCACGTGCTGCCTGGCTGCTCCTTGGAGCTCATCTCATCACCCAGCCCCTCCATCACCTCCTGACATGCACTGGGGCCCTCAGCTTTCATAGGGGCAGGTCAAAGAGCATCTGATCCCAGAAGGTTCTCAGTATTGCCAACACATGTGCTTTGATCTCCAGCCTCGCTGAGGCTGGCGTTCCTCCCTGACCCCACTTACGGGTATCTGCAGGACGATCTTGGCTTAGAGCAGAATAAACAAACCCAGCCCCAGCCTTGACATGGGACCCCAAGGCACCCTCAAGGCCCTCACAGAACCCCAGAATGAGGGAGACTCTCTTCTTCAGCAATTTTGTAATTTTTAACCCAATCTCCTGGTTTTTGGGGGTCGGATCTGACTCAGGACAGCTTAAGGCTATCCAGAAAAGGATGTATGAACAAAACGGCATGGAGCTTTGTGATCAGGCTCCAACATAAGCACCCCTAGCAAGCCAAAATCATGCTGCAGAGTCTCCAAGAGATGTGTAGGTCTCCATTAAATCATTTCAGGCAGCACTGCTTCAAGAAGGCAGCACTTGTACCAGCTGTCCACAGGCAGTGCTTCACACCATCACCCCAGCACCACTAAAGATCAAGCATCCAGCCCCCAAACTGCACGCTGAATTTGGCAGGCTACAGGGTAAAAGGCATCAGCGACATGGATTTCCCCACACTCCATCCCTTTGCCTTCCCTGGGCTCCATCCTCCCGGAGCAGCTGTGTACCAGGTGAGCCTGCCCATGGGGAGGCTTGGCAAGGGGCTTGCAGACCCCTGTGACCCTGCAGCTCCTCTCCCCCCTTCATGGATGCCTTGCCTGCCTTTGAAGCCTGGCTAATGACAAAATGACATCCTGCTCCCTCCATCTCCCTCTGCTCGCTTATGGGGCCCCTTGCCTGACCTTAAGGTGTGATGGCTTCTCAGGTTCAAAGCAGAGAGAGGATGCTCGGAGCTGAGTCCCAGCTGGCTTCGGTGGGGGGGGGTCAAAGGGGCCATGGCAAGGAACCCTGCATCCCTCCAAGCTTCAGCTCTCCCCTCTGACCCCTCCTTGCTGCCTGGCCCAGAGGAAACCAGCCATTTTGCATCCCCAGGGGTGACAGTGCTAATGGATGTTGCAAACCACCATTTTCCCTTGTACTGTGGCCCTGAAAGGCTCAGGAGAAGACTGTTTTTCTCTGGCTCCTTTTTGCCAACTGAAACGTTAACAGATTCAATCACTACACTGGGAGTTTTTACCTAGAAATCAAGCCCTTTCCAGGCGATTGGCCACCACAGCTCCCTGTGCCACCAGAGTCTAAATACTTTATAAGGTCTAATTATTGCTGCAGACAGGGGCACCGATCGCTCCTCAGCAGCCTTTCCAAGAGGGATCAGATGAGAGCTTGCTCTCAATGGGATATGTCATCAAATCAGCTTCCCCTTACCTGCTTCTCAGCTCAGACACTGGTAAAGATAGACAAAACTGTTTCTTGAAGTGTTTCCTATCTCCTCTTTGGGAAAAAAAAAAAAGGTTGTTCAGCCTGGAGAAGAGAAGGCTCCAGGGAGACATTACTACAGCCTTTCAGTACTTAAAGGGGCTTAAAAGAAAGATGGAGAGAGACTTTTAACAAAGAAAGATGGAGAGATACTTTTAACAGGGTCTGCTGTGACAGGACAAGGGGGGATGGTGTTAGAAGGAAGAAATTGTTTAATGCTGAGGGTGGTGGGACCCTGTCCCAGGTTGCCCAGAGAGGTGGTAAATGCCCCATCCCCAGAACCATTCCAGCTCAGGTTGGATCTTGGGGCTCTGAGCAACCTGATCTAGCTGAAGACATCCCTGCTGACTGCAGGGAGGTTGGACTAGATGAGCTTTAAAGTGGTCTTCCAGCTCTAATCATTCTATGATTCTATGATTCCAAAACTTGAACAAAGCCCTTCCAAGCAAACAGGGAAAACACTGTTAATCTGTCCCTCTGCAGTTTAATATCAGCAAGCAGTTAGCATTGCCTCAGATTTATTTAACAGGATGTACAGCATGAACAAACAACAGCCTGCTATTAGGAGCTGGGGAGGCAAAACTCCATCACTGGTGGCTGCAACCATCCTAAAGGCCATTAAGGGAGCTACTCTGCCTAAATGCACATAAGCAGCAAATTTATGGCCTGTTTCTTCTGCTCAGTAAGGAATTGGTAGAGGCAACAAAGACGTGTGATGCTGACAGCTTACAGGCAGGGCAAGTGTGCAAGCTCAGAAACACTGTCTGCCCCAAAACTGCAACAGTTTGGTGTGCAAACGTGCCACACATCTCACGAGAGCTCCACCGCACACATGCACAGAGCTGCTCCCTTCATTTAATTGATTCCCCCAAGGGCTTTGATAGGGGATTTATAGTGCATAACTAATACTGATAAGCAGGCGTGATAAGGTAGTGCTATTACCCAACTAATGGGTCACTTCATCCACAAATACTTTCTAATTTAATTGAAAACAGGAATACGAGCTGCAAGCAGCCAAAAATCTCCAGTATCATCCACATCAGCATTCCTGGCAGTTATTTTTACTCTCCCCTTCCCACCTTTAGTAGCTGGTGAATCACAGCATGTTTTGGGCTATGGATTCACAGCTGAAGATCTCTGGATTCAATTCAGCCATGCAGCGAGGAAGTGCAGCTCCCAGGAACATCAAAGGGAATTGCATCCATCCCTTTTAGCAGGGCTGAACCAGCCTTTGCTTATACCTACCCTCCCTAGGTCTGCCCTGGAAAGGAAATTCCTGGAATAACTTTCATGTGCTTAACCCTTCGGAAATGGTAGGCATTAATAAAGCCCCTCCTCAACATCCGCTTGCCTGGCAAGAGGTTGGAGGCCATCCCTGTCTGACCAGCAGAGATGTTTGCTGGTCATTAGCAGAAAAAAGCACCTCCACATTTCCATTCTGCTGGAAAAAAGTGTATTTCCAGTCTCTCCCGAGGACATTCCTGAAGAGCACAGCTACCATTACACAAATTGCTTTAAGGAGAGTCTGGCCTCCTCTAATAACAGCTATGGGACCAGACAGGAATATCAAATGAACCTCAGTTACTGGGGTACGGGAGAAAAATGCAGTGACTTCTAATTCACAGAGAATAAAGAATTTTCTCCATTTTCAGCCCTCCTCTGGGGTATTTTTTTTTATCCCTTGGTACCATGGAGTGCTACTGCATCACAGTGCTCTAGCCTGCCTCACACCTGGAAATCAGACCAACACCTATGGTTGGAACTGAGAATTACTGAAGTATTAGTGATTACATCTCCCCCTTGTGCCTGCAAACTCTGTGAGAGGCTACAAGTCCAAGTTCTGCCACTGTTTAATATCAGAAGTTTTCTTTAACTGAGAGAGATAGATCTTAGAGGAAAACTGAGCCCAGTCCAGCAGCACAGGGCAAGGGCTCAACATGGTCCAAGCACCAGAGCATCACTTGTACCATGGGTGGGCACATCATACCCTGAACACACACCTCAGCCCTCAGGAAACACTGGGTTTTGCAAAGCTTTGAAAATCAAATGCTTCCCAGCCCCTCAGTGAGTGCATTTCCCTTCATTAGCACTAAGATCAACAATTTAGCAGGAGGCAGCTAGGGGATAGCAAGACCAATCCAAACAGTTTTACTTAAATTCCATCTAAATGAACCCAGTTTTCTGGGCTTTTAGCAACTGAGGGATAATGTATGCCTATTAAAGAGCATGTCAAAGCCCCAGTCACACAGTCTGGGCATTCAGTTAAAGCGAAGGTCACAGATCTGTGCCCTGGGGCCAGGGGGGAGAGGCTCAGAGGAAGAGGAGTGGCCATCTGGTCCCCCGCTTATGCAGAGGTCACTGCTTTCTGTCACCCCTCCTATGGCCTCTGACTTTTAGGACTCAAAGAGAAAAAAAAAAAGCCAGGCATGATGAAAGCGGGGCCCTGATGTGCTGAGACAACTCGCTAAAAGAGCTCTAACTAAAACCAGCCACATGCTCTGCACGGTTAAAGGGACAGCTTTCCCCTTCCCAGTGCCCGCTGCAACACTGGCTCCAGTGCTGGCGCATTTTTCCACACGTGGTGGAAAACAGTTGGGATGAAACAAAAGCCTATCAAGCACTCCAGCAGTTGTAAGGGGAAGCCAGGAGCCTGGTATAATACACGTCAATACAGCAGCAGGATGATCAGGATGGAAAGCAAGGCGGAAAAAACCAGAAGCAGAGTCTGTTTGCAAAGCTCTCTGAAGTGCCAGATACTTGCCCATGCCTCAAAGATCAGACTGATGCTATTCACGCCCCGCATGCTTGTTTCCTGCTTGGCAATGGCATGTGCACTGAATCGAATCCGCTAATTGTTCCGTCCGCACCACGATTTGCAAACTAGATTGCTCAGGAGCCAAGAGAAAATAAATGAGGTGTTTATTAGGAGGAAGGCTGGTTTCAGATTCTTCATAAAAGCAAACTAGCTCTGATTCTCAGCGCTGTCCCCAAACCGCCTCTCTGCTTGAGATGTGACTTTGAGCTTCTGGGGCTTTTATTCCTCCAGAGGTACCCATTCAGCATTCAAAGCAGAGAGGCATTACAGTAACTCTCCCATTTATTTTCAGAGTAAACAGGTTTCTTGTTCATTAATTACATGGGTCTTCAGATAACACACACGATTTCCCATTACCTGGACACTGTGCAGTTTGCTCCCCACATGCTAGAACACTGTACACTTTTTATCAGGCAATTCTGCTTCATTTTAATCTGTGATTTATCTGAGGGCCCAGCCTCGGTGCCTGAAGGTTATTGTTTAAGTAACAATACTGATGTACACATTCCCACATCAAATGTCAAGGGAGAAGAGGGCTGCTCCAGAGGATGCATAGACTCAAAGGAAATCATTAAAAGCCACTGGCCTGCAGAAACTAAATTGTATTCAAAAAGAAAAACTAACAACAGACAGGAAGCTACTGGCAACCAAGCATGGCTTAGGAAAGCAGCTCTGGGGGGAATAGCTTGGTTTCCCCTTACAAACTCTCACCACAGCCCAGATTTCTTTTTCAGGCAGTGACAGACACAGATTTAAATTCCAGCTCAAACACACAGCCGTGGTACGTGGATCGGTGTTGTTTGGATTCAACTCTCCTCCTTCCCAAAGTACAGAGGTATCACATCAGCTCCCTTTGAGGCTACAGCAAACCTGCCACCTCCTGTGGGCAGAGCTGGGATTTCACCAGCCTTCCTTGCTCCCCACCAGCTTTGAAGCCACTGGCAATTAGTGCAGCTCCATCCAAAACAACAACTCCAACTAAAAGCTGTTGAGAACCTTTCCCACTTTACATCCCAAATGTGCTCCTGGTAAAGCATATCCTCAAGTAAGCACAAATCAATTCTGGGAATGCCACAGTTTGGTGACAATAGGAAGAAGAGATGCTTTGTATTTGCTGACTCTTCCTCTACGTGCTGGGGAAAGCAGCAGTATTTATTCCTAGGGTGTGATCTGCACTGCAATTGACTTAGAAGCTACTTTTAAATGAAGGGAAGGACACAGTGCTATGGAAAGGGCTAAACAGCACAATGCAGGGAGAAAGCAACCCATTAGTTTTGTCAGAATAATTCTAAAAGAGCTAATAAAGCAAGACACTGTCATCTCATCCCTGCTGCGCAAAAAAGGTCAACAGATACTACGAACATGCCAAGGATGGAGGCAGCTTTCAGAAGTGTTGTGCAGAGGCTTTAATCCAGCAGAGCAGTAAAGGACCTACACAAGGTACAGCTGAGAGTAATGTCACCGAGTGTTGACTTTGTGGTCCAGATCATAGCAAACCTAATGCTCCTGGAGACCCCAAAGAGACCCTCTGGAAAGCCAAGCTGTGGACTGGAGCAGAGAAAAGAGCTGGTGGTTTGATGTTTTCATTAACAAAGTCTTGACACTATGGAGGCCCTCTGCAAACATGGAGCAGCAGTGCTAGGGAGGGAGGCCCTCATATACCACCTCCAGAACATTGCCATAGTGCTGCACTTGCAGCCCTTGTGAAGTCCATAAGTTCCCCATGACCACAGCAACCTGCAAGGAACCAACCTGGGCTGCATTGCTTTTCTAGCCCTATGGGACTTACAGTGATACCATGTCCAGAAAGCAATAGCTTCACCAGAAATGCCACTTATCACTCAATAATCAATAGACCTAGCTGTGCGTGCAGTGGTTGCACTGTGAATTCAAACAGCAGCTCCAAGATAAGCTGGAAATGCAGCAGATGTCACAGATCTCCTCTCAAAACAATACAAGATACCCATGTCTTTAGGGAAAAAACATTTCCAGTGTACTTCACAATAAGGAAGGGATAGAGGAATTAGATGCTAATTCATCTGCAAATATAATTAAACTCTGCAGCACTAAGACTTCACTGTTAATTTACTGGCACGTCCCTGTCATATGTGCAACAAATCAGAAACAGGCCTATTAATTTACAACTTTACATATAATACATTCAGAATGTAGCATAAAATGGCAGGAATACAGGCAGTTCCATCTAAAACTCTGCAGTTGGTAAATTAAATCTATCTGCAGCAAAGTAAATTGAAATACATACTGAACTTATTACTGTGTCTAGTTTAATATCTACAAATGGGTTGGATTTCTCCAGGTGAATATTATCTATATGCAGTGAAAGAAATTTGGCTGTTTCCATCTCTCTGCTTACAATATTGCTCTTGTCCTGGAGGGGCTACTTAGCTCCAACTGGCATTGGGGGTTTGCGATGGAAGATGGGGGTGGAGTCACCAGCACACAAAAGTTTCAGAATTTGACTGTCCTCCAAATATTAACAGGAATAAATTATTTTATTTTCAAAACATGGCAGTGTCTTGTAGTGTCCCTGCAAGCTGTCAGACACACAACTGGAAAAATCAAGGTGTTCCGGTCCTTCACAGAAGCACTGAGATGCCTCCATACCCAGGGGATCATCAAACATGGACTCAAGAAGGTCAGAGAAGTCCTACAGGCTATTACAGTCAAGGCCATACTTCAGAGTTGAGAGAAATTCAAAAGGGATGAATACACTCATATAAAATGGTATTTTCCACCCAGGACAGTCTACAGGATGCCTTTGCTCCAAAGCCAGTAAACCCAAAGACAGCTGGACCAAACACCTAACCAAGACACCCAGCCTGAGTTGCACAAAGATCTCCTAACTTTACTTATCCAGACCAGCACATGAGACTGCACTTGAATTTAATTTTCAGGGGGAAAAATATGCCCTTTTCCCACCCCCACTGCAGTCCTCCTGCCTAACAGGCTTTATTTCAACAGGACTCACCAACAGCTCTCTCCCCATCCCCCTTAATACTTTCAATCCATAATGCCTGAAAGGCTCTTTCCCTGGACCTTGCACGGTTTATAGGGTTAATTGAATGCACACTGATCTACTAAGTGTCCATAAGAAGAAGCACCATTCTTTAAGATGTCATTTCTCCCCCCACTCCCCTCCCTGGCCCCCCGGACAATGCTGTGGGGCTGTGCCCGGCCAGCCTTGGCCCCAGCGAGGTATTGTTCCCTGGCTGGGGGGGACTTTGGAAAACAAAGCAAAACAAAAGAATCCCTGACATGCCTAAAAAAGGAGACTTCATGCCAGAGCTAACCTTTGAAGATTTATTCCCCACTGCCCTTGTGACCCAATTCAACCTCCATTACTCAGAAATTCCCCAGACAAGCCCCGAAAGGCAGGGATGGAATTTCGGACTTTCTAACTCATTTGTTTGTGCAGGACAGGGTGGTCTGACAACCTTGGCCAGACAAGGAGCTCATGGGCTGGGGGAGGCTTTATCTAAATATACATCTGTATTTATAGGTACTTTAGGCATTCTGTGTAATTATCATGAAGATTCCCTCTCCCTCCACTTAAAATTGCAAATCCTCACCTTGCACAATGCCATTGGATTGTAATAGGCTTTTGTGCAGTTGCTTCCCTAAAGCCTTAGAATTCACTGCCTAGTTTTGGGCTGGAAACTGGGGGGGGGGGGGGGGNNACTGCTAGTTTTGGGGTGGAAACCAGGGGGGGGGGGGGGAACAAGAGAGAAAGAAAAAGAGAGGCTCATCTACATTATAAAACTGAAGTATGGTTCTCTTGAGAGTATCTCTAGCGGAGTGAAAACTTGGGAAATGCTCATTTGGGACATCTGCTCCAAAACACCTCTTGCAACAAAGCCTAGGGAGGGCTGTGGGGTGAGTGGCTGGGCAGCCCTTAATGCAAGGCCATGGGAGACACTCAAAGAGATGCATCTATGTCTGGCAGAAAGTCAGAGAAACTCTAAAGGAAAGATGTAAGAGCCACGAAGTCAAGTCAGGCTCACCCCCAGCAGCGTTATCTCTGCATTACTTCCCTGTCGGCAGATAGCTTTCCCAACAGCACCAGGGGAGTTAGGGGAAGGAATCCAATTCCACACTAAAAACTTGGAGGAAATAGCTCGGGAAGGAGGCATAAAAACGTCACATACACCTGGTTTCATTAGCCCAGCCAGGGACATGTCTCCCCCCACCAGGCTGAACACAAACCAGGTCCAACTCTAAGCTCTGAAGACCATGTCTCACAGAGCCCTGCCAAACATGGGCTCCCTCATGGGCAAACACTGCAGCCCCACAGGAGTGAGGTTGTTGCAGCCACTGAAGTCCAGGGCAGGAGTTGCACCCTCATTGAAGGGTCCACTTGCTTTTCCTGCACAGTAATGTATGTGGGTTTTTGGTCTGTGCTTTGCTCAGGGCTCACTAACCAGCCATGGTTACCCTGGGACCCTTCCTCCAAGACAGCAAGAGGGATTTTGCATGCCTCAGGTACTGGGAACAATGAGGTCTCACACTCTGGAGGAAGGGGAAAAAATTCTCTCCCTGTGGGTAGTGGTAGGTGACAAAACCTGGCTGGATGGAAAATAACCACTTGGCTCTCTAGCTGCCCACCAGCCATGTTCTGCAAAACCAGCTACAAGCTGCCTGCAGAATTTCTCAGCATCGGAAAAGTTCAAGCTAAGGCATCTCTTCCTCAAGCCAACACCTCCCAAGGTGGAGGAGGACCTCCCCAAGGAATGATCCTTACTCCAGCCCCAACATATCATGCTTGGTGGAGAAAAAGTAACACTGTCAGAGCTGCTGAACACCTCAGAAACAAAGAGGTTTAATCTGCAGGAGACCTCAGAGGCATTTATCTTGATAAGGCAAAGTGCTCCACACTCCCAGAGCATGAAATACTCACACTGCTGCTTCTCTCTCCCAGAAGGCATGACCCTTCCTGCCTACCTGGGCAGCAAGGAGGAGCAGAGAGCACCCACAGGGCATCAAGCATGACATGAAGATATTCTAGGCCAAATGGAGCTTATATACTGGTACAGATGTGCCTCTTTGGAGAGCAGGTAGCTCTTGCCTGCTTGCAGCACCATCCAACCTCACCAGCAGGCAAATCCCCTGCTCTTCACTTACATCACCAGCTCTTGACACTCACAAACAAAGAGCATTTAATTGTTAAAGCTGGTTAAGTGCAATAAATAATATCTTACTGCTACTTCTGTGTTAAAAAGCACTGAATTAGAATGGGACCCTTTGATGTCAGCTTTGAATGAGCATGAATGACTCCAGCAGAGCAGGTCTGAATTCCTCTCCAGGCAGGGCATGCAGCCCCAACAAGAGACCAAAGGCTTTCACGCTCCACATCAGCTCTGCAACACAGCTCTGGACTGTCTCAGCATCATCCTACCACTCTTATTCCTTCATGTCCCCTCTGTAAAATGACAGTGATAGCGTTCACCTGCTTCTCCAGCCCTGCAAGAATTCCCTCACTAATCTTGGCATAGTCCTTTGTAGAGGGAAGGCTGTTCTGCACTGGAGCTGTGCTGATACAGGCCAGCTGGAGCTATGTCCCAATAAGGGGTAGGTGTTGCTCGGGTCTATGCTCAATACCTAGGAAACCAGCTTGAGAAATGAGGTTATGCACACAGCATGGTGCTGCACGTGAACTAGTAAGAAGAGCTTTACTTCTGCCTAGCTGCCACAGCCCTGAGTGACTGGCTGCTTACTCCATCTATATACAGGAAGGCCACACTGTAAATATCTCAGCATTGTGTCAAACAAACTTCAGAAGCAGTAAGTACAAGGTGAGAGTCTGGAATGTAAAAACAATCCCATTTTTTTTGCTGGTATCTGCTAAGTTGGCTAAATATCTAAACTGTTACAGGAAAGAGCTTCAAAGTAACCATTGCTTAGCCCAGCACACACCTCAGAGATGGAGAAACAGTTCCATGCACCACAACAGCCAGGAAAAAGTTGTCTGCAACATTCTCTGTATCATTACCCAAACCATTTACCAAGTCTCAGCAGACATACTAGAACCTCTCCTGGATCTCTTCTAAAACCTTTCTCCCTTGGCAAGACTTCAGAGGACATCAGCATTGAATCCCAGGTAGCCACACCACCCTGTGGACCCAGAAATGTTGAGATGTCTCTCTCCCAAACAGACACAGGGTAGGCTGAAACACCCTCACTAATCAAAACTCCCATACACTCCCAACCCTTCTCCTTAGGATTAATGAGCTCTGACTGTCACTTTACCTTGCCACCCTTTCATCATTTACAACTGAAAAGGAAGCAGATGCTTAATTAGCATCCATCCTGGGTGTTCACAGGTCTTGGTGTAAGGAGTAAGCAATCTGCTATTTCTTAGAAATCCTGGGTGACATGCTCCACCCATCCACAACGATGGAGCCTGCTGAAGCCCTTGGAGGGATGGAGGGACAGAACTCCAGGTGTGGAACCAGGGCTTTGCTAGAAGTCCATCTCTCACCTCCACATCTCAAGGCAGCTGGACGCCCAAGTCAAACACCTCCAGCTACAAGGTCTGTGTGATCTCTGGATCTGTGGTTAAGCTTAAAGATTTTCTAGCTCTTGCCCAACATAAGTCATGTACTCCAGTTACAGACCCAGGAATGGAGAATTGCACAGTCAAAACCCTCATACTCTAATAGATGTGCATAACCTCCCATTAGCTAGGGAGAGGCTGGGTAGTGAATGAGCTAAACTGACTGCATTACAGAGTACTTACTTTGTTACTGCTTGAGACTTTCCTGTCATGGACTGCAAAACTTTCAAACCAAGGAACACTGAAGGGGTTCAAGAGGAACCCAGAGGGGATCTGCTCAATGTTGAGCAAGAGGATGGAGTCAGACTCTTTTCAGTGGTGCCCAGTAAGAAGACAAGGGGCAGTGGGCACAAACTAGAATGCATTAGTTCCATCTGATCACAGGAAAACCTTCTTTCCTGTGACAGTGACAGAGCCCAGGCCCAGGCTGCCCAGGGAGATAGTGGAGCCTCCTTCTCTGGAGAGATTCCAAACCCACCTGGATGTGATTTCTAGGCAATCTGCTCTAAGTTACCCTGCTTTAGCAGGGGTGTTTGGACTAGCTGATCCCCAGAGGTCCCTTCCAAACCCCACCATTCTGGGATTCTGTGGGTCATATCTCACCAACTTCTACTGAAGCGTATTGCTCCTGAGATGAGAATTCGAACTGGAGCTTGCAGCTTCCAGCAATACTCACCTAAATCCCAGTGAGGAATTACTACAAGGAGCACTAACAAGGAATAAGAAATCTCCAGTGTGCTGAGATTGTCCAAATAAATCACACTTCGAAGCACAATTCAGCCATTCTTGTTCCCACCTGACAAGACACTCCATGACTTTTCCCCAGTGAAAATACAGCAAGTCTCCAAGTGAGAAAGAGCAACAGATTACACCCCCTAGGAAGAAGATAAAATGGACTATTGGCTGTTAAAGACTCCTTGATTTGAGGAGGATGGGATTGTGGTTCAATTTTATCAGCTGCTCAATAGGTACATTTAATGAACTACATTGCTGGTGGTCTCTCGACTCAGACGGGGATTAGCATTAAATGGGGAGAAAACAAAGCAATTTGATAGAAAAACCCAACTGGAGCGAAGTGGGACAGAGACCACTTTGACCTCTACAACATTGTGGAAATTTGCAGCTGAACCCATTAAAAAAAGTCCACAAATACCCTGGATTAAAAAAATAAAATCCCCAAAAGTCACCTTTAAGCAATCCTCCATTTATTTCCCATTAAAAGCTCCTGCTCCTGCAAATTGGATTCAAATGAAGGTATTTACATTTGCAGTAGGAACTTGAAGTCAAGCTGTCAAAATGTCATTCTGTCACTCATGTTTTCATTGCACCCAGTCACAACACCAAGACACTTCCTCCCCCCTCCTCGACAGCCTCCTTGGACACAAGGGAATGAGTGGCAGGAAGGAAGGACAGCTGCTGGGAGGGTGTCTCCTAAGGATGCTGTAGTGGAAAAGTGTTATTTGCCTGTGAATTCTGGCACGCTGGGTTCTTATTGTCATTGGCTTCCAGCCAAGCACTGCCAGGACACAAAAAGTCAATTTATGTCGGGATTTTCATTGACTCTCTACCCCTCGTTCCTCACGTTTTTGGGGAAACTTATTATGGGAGCTGGCACTGGCCATATGTGGAGTTTTCACTAATTAACAGCATGCCAAGATGGAGAGTAAATTACAGTGGGCCAGGATTGCATTCCCTGGGAAAAATAGCATGTTATTAATCTGAGAAAATCTATTGTATGTCAAGGATTACATGACTCCTTTTCTCTAAAAAAAAAAGCCCACAGAGAAAAAAAAAAAAAAGCACCAGTCCTTAAAAACCAAACACTCTGGAGCCAGAAAATCCCACTCTTCCAAGTGAAGTTTCTGCAGGCAGTAAAAATCTTCAAAATGAAAACAAATTCCAAGTAAGACCAAGATTTACCACTTGAGGCTAAACATTCAAGGGAAAGTATCAGAATGTTATTATTTTTTGTTCCATAATAAGATGCTAATGGTACAGTGGAGATGAGAACTACTTTCGTATCAGCCCTACACTAGAACAGGGTAAGGGTAAAGGACCTACCCCCATCTCTTCTGTTTTGTCCCCAGAAGAGCTCTTTCTAGGTCTTCTCTCCAGGCCCTTTGGACATCAGCTCCCAAACATTTTGGACCAACTTTGGCAAACAAGCTGGATCAGCACATAGGATGGTGATAAGAGAGCAGCCTTACACAGGAGACACGCACGCAACCCAAGGACAGCTATTTATCTACTTTTTAGCTACTCCCTGACAGATTTTCTTGCAGGAACAAGCAACAAAATAACAACAAACTGATACCACTCCTAAGCAGAAGTCAGTGCTAAGAAAGCTAGAAAAAGAGATTTGCAGCTCTGAGCACAAATGACAAAGTCTATGAGCTGCTGATGGAAGGAAGAAACAGCCAGCAGCCAGGCTGAGCACACACCTTCTGGCATGGCCAAAGTCCAAGTGAGCACACAGACCTAAAATGGGCAATCTCATGGCTTTTGCTCAGCCAGGCTCCCACCTCAGGGATCAGGAGGATAGCCTTTGGAAATAGGGAGTATGTCTCACTTAGTAAAGACACCTCTGGGAGGAGAGCTGTGGAAATAAGGCACAGCAATAGAAAAGCAAACTAAATTATGGCAAAGCTGGCAAGTAACAACAATTTTAGTGAGATACAGGAGATGGACTAACCCCTACAGACCATCCAACCATGTGCAGGATTTAATCCATAATGAGTACTGATGATAGGAGATCCCAGCTGCCTCCCATACACAGCTCTAGCTCTGGCTTTACCTCCTCCAGCCAGGTCTGGAAACCTCCCTGGTTTTGATCAGGGCCTGGTAAGGTCTTTCAGCTTACATCTACTTGCTTATTATGCCAGAGCAGTCTGCCAGCCTTTCTAGTGCCCATGCCATGAAGAAAAGCTGGAAAATAGGATGCTTAAAGTCTCCAAAAACAGAAGTCAATCCAAGATATCTCTTAGGAATGATCTCTCAGCATAGATTCTGATTTTTAAATGTAGCTGCTCCCAATTCAAGCACATCTCATGTGTCAGATCATCCATGTTTTACTGAGCAGTATAAAAATAATAAAAAATATTTATTCTCAGCACCCATGCCTTTCCCTTTTCTCAGAACCAGCTGCTTTGGACCCTGCCAGAGTCAGGAGACTGCATTAACCAGAGCTGATGCACCAACCCATCAATTCCACACTCCTCTGAGATATTGCCTTCAAGCTCATTATCCAAAGGCAAAATTGCAAAGAATTAGATACCTTCACTCTGCATACCAGCAGGAAAACGGGAGAGGGGGAGGAAAATCAAATAAAATTCACAAGCCCACAATCTAATTAGGAAAAAAACCCTTTCCAGTCCTGAAGCATTTGTCAGTTTTTCATCGTGCAAAATGCATACTAATACCCTGTCCCCAGCACGCTGCGTGGGGCTGCCACCGCGCTGCTTCCACAACATGCCAGCAGTGATCAGCGTTTGCCCTTCCTAATGTGTCTGAGAAACAATAGCAATTACAGACTCGTCCATTCATATCTAAAGGCTTACCAGGCTACAACTTCCCTCAGGAGGCTAAAGGCATTTCATCGAAGCAATTACAGTTATGCAGCAGTAAAGTACTTTCTCTACAGCCGTGGCAGTTACCTTCTTGCATTAGAAGCAGAGCAGTAATGAGGAGCCCTCTCACCTGAGCCAAACTCCTCCAAGCATAGTTTTTGTCTGGTTAAGGATTGCTAACACACATATACATACAACACACCTTAGGGTTTCTGCTGCCTTCTTGTTAAAGTTATTACACTCCCTTACCCAAGGGATCTGACATGCAGATTGGAGCCTATTTACATGACAAGGGACCAGAATGGAAGAAACTCATCAGTTTATTCAGCTTTCCCAGCTCTCATCATGTCATCAAGGACCCTGTGATGTCTGGCAATGCCGTGAAACCCCAACTTTCAGCATTTCACAGTTCTGTCAACCTTGGCTCTCCTTACGTGAAAAGTGAGATGTTTTCAAGCTTTTTTTCACCACGAACCACGAATGCTAGAAACATCATCACTTCAGTGTATCATAACAGCTAAAAGGCGATGGATGACCTAAAGGAACTAATTCATTATGTTTTAATATCAAGAATTCAGAACAAGTGTTATGATATCAAAAGGGGAAAAAAGCTCCAATCAGGTTTTGAATGCTGGAAGCTGTCAACATAGCACATTCTTTATTTTCCATTTTCCCCCTTCTTTCCCTACAGGAAGCAAAGTAGCTCTTTAGAAATACTACACTTATGAATTTCACAGCACACATTGCAAAAATCCACACACAAAACCTTGGTTGTGACATCTCAAATCTCTGCTGTTCAACAGCTGATCAGATTTCCCCTTTGAGTTGCACTCCACTGGCACACCTGGCACACGTGGTGCTGCCAGGAGGAAAGGGCTGAAAGTTCAGCAACCAGGATCCTGGTTGAGGAGACACTTCCTTCAAAACAAAGTCTGCACCTAGCTCCAATACAAAGGGAGAATTTTTTTAGTGCCTGAAGCGCCAACAAGAGGAACAGATTCCTTGTGTGTGATCAATATTTCCTTGTATTTGGGCTCTCCATCTTTCTTCTCAAGTTCTTTGCATTAGAGAGCAAGAGTCATCGTGGCTTTGCACATTAGTGCTGCCCAGCTAAGGATCTCAAATGCGTCACCCAGTGCCTCACCTGTTCCCTTCAGCAGGAAACCAGCAGCCTGAATTTTGCGGTTAACATAGCATCTTCCAGGCACAAAACCTGTCCCCATCCCTCCTACCTCCCTCCCTGGGTCCTTCTGGGGATGCCACAGGCTAGACCAGCTCCTGGCCACCTTGCCACGTTGTACTGGCCTAAAGATGAACTTGTTGCCATGGCAGGAGTCGAGGCATGCATTGCGCTGCCAGCATTGCAGCAAGCAGCAGCATGGAGCTCTGGCTGCTCCTCCACAACAGCTTTTTGTCGTGCCTTTCTCACTGAGCTGGCCCCACCACAATGCACCCATCCTCTCCCCACACTGCAGCAGCCTGGCAAAATCCAGCTGACTGTAAAGCGCAAGTAGCACCGTAGCTAAGAGCCCAGCACTGCATTTCACTGCAGCAAACTCTGCCTCTTCCCAGCACAGCATGGCAAAGCAGACCTCTCGGGACAAGGCAAGCCTCACGCAGCAAAGCCAGGACATAAAGGGATGCCACAGTTTTGAGGCAGGAGCTCTGCCCAGTACAGAGGAGATTTTAAGTGAGGGGAAATAGCATGACTCAAAAAGGTTGTCTCCAGCTAAAGCCTTTCCTCAGTGCTGCTGGGATGTTTGTCATAGGACAGACTTAGTTCAGCTGCTGGGCAATGCTTTTTAAAACTTCCTTAGAGCTTTGATTAGCCTTGCTAAAATTAAGAGCATCTCTCATTCATACACTAATTAATGGCAGGCTCAGAAGAGGTTGGTATCCCTCACTGCAGCAGATTTTAACAAGAAGAAATACAAAGGTAGACTTAAAACTAAAAGCTGTGCTCCTTCCTGAGCAGTGGTTTCAGTGCCTCAGAGATTACAAGCCATCCCTGCTCTGCATGTCAGCAAGCCTTTCCAAAATAATGAGCCTGCTTCCGTCCCAAGCAGCTCCTGTTGCACTGGAGAAATGAGCAGAAAGGTATTATGGGTTCACACTCACCAGATGGATGTCCTGCTTTGTTCTCCCCTTACTGAAAACCCTACACATACAGTTTGGATTATCTTCATTGTAATTCTAATCACCACTTCTCTGTAAGGGAGGGAGGGAGGAAGGAAAGGAGGGATCCTTGCCTTGGTCAAGAGAGCTAATTAAAAGTTGTGAGTCATCCAGACTTCTCTACACATTGGAAACGCTTCTGGAAGATCAGGTAATCTCTCGTTCTTGGGGGAACCTAGTTAGCAAAAGAAAAATGAAGCAGGCTCCCCTTGGGCAGAGAGAGAACAAATCCTGTTTCCCCGGCGGGACAGGGCAGCATGAATCACAGAGGTGCTTCAATCGCATGCAAACGATCTCTTAAAACAGAAAGGCTCCGAAGTCTTCCCCAGCACAGAAACACAAACACCTCCTGTGCACCTATACCCACACTGGCTTTTAAAACTCATTGTCTAAGAGGCTCCTGCATACAAATATATGATGCAGGGATCTTTGCCTATCCCAAAAAGAACTTCTGAGCTTTCTAGCTGGTTCCCAGAGGGTTGGGTACAAGCTCAAAGGTCTCAGACTCACAACTCTCATGACAATCGACAGCCAGCAGCAACATGAGGTCCACACAACGCCCCAACTCCTCAACCCCAATTAGCCACAGAGCAATCAGTGCTGAGCAGTGTGCCTGGAGGGAAATGACCTCCCCAGACCCCCTGCGGTGGGAAGGAGCTGCCTGTGCTGGTAACAAGCTCTGACAGCTTCAAGCGGGGTCAGGGCCCCCCGCACCACCCCAGCGCAGACAGTCTGTGGGGCAATGGCCCCCAAACCCAAAGGGGCTGAGAGCAGCTGGCGAGTACCAGCACCTCCATCCCCAATTCCTGAAGACATGTGGGCATCAGGAGAGCTGCCCAAGGTCACACAGGATGGCAGAAGTGAAGCCAAGCTTCCCAGGGCATCAACCACCATGCTGCTTCAGCCAAAAGGGTTAAGTTTGAACCCTTGGTAGTGCTCAGGCTCCGTATTTAGGATGTTGACCAGTCCCTATCATTTAGAGGTGTTGGGTGCCTGCAGAACCTGAGCTCTCATGAAAGTCTAGAGCATCCATGGGTGTCCCAAAGGACAAGGAAGCTGTTTTCTCTTTGGCTACCATAAAAAAAGATTATTGTTGTTGTCATCTTTCAAATGGCCAGTCCAGCACGCAAAGATGTTTTCTTCTCTCTCCCCTCCCCTTTTTTTGAGAGAGAGTTTGAGCTGACCCCCTTGGGGCCCTGCCTCTCCTCCCCATAGCCCCAGCATTAGGATCACTAATGAAAGACTCGGTGAGGATTTTCCCTCCCACCCCTTGCACATTGCTGTGGGAAACCATGGTGAGCTGGACATGGATAGTGTTTCAAGCAAACAAAGTGCCTCAGCAAGCACCCTCACCTTGGCAGGAGCTGCCACACTAGGGGCCAAAGGCACACAGCCACATTGCTTGGCCATTCAGGGAGCTCAGGATGAGAGCAAGGCCCTGGACCAAGGCTGAACATCCCACTGCACTCTGCGGAAGACGCTGAGCTGTAGGGACAAGAACTGGAAATGGGCAAACCACATCAAGGATCAAGGGGAAAGAGGGGACTGCCTCTTCCACTTGATGATTTTGGAGGTTTGCTCAGTACCGTAACTCTGTTTCAATTCAAATCTATTTAGCCTTTGATTCTTGGGGACCCCACAGGCCCTAGAGAAGGCAAAAGGATGATCCAGCCAGTGCTCCTACCTTTCTGCCCAAGGCTAATCAAACCAAAAATAGACATGATGCATTTCTACTACCAAAACTATTTGCAAACTGATTTTAACTGGTGCAGCTTTGGTACCTGGACATTTGCAACCAGCTCATCCCAAAAACACATTAGGTCTGACTTTTTGTTTTATGTGAAGACTTAGGCAAACCTGAACCATGTTTCTTCAATGCTCAGTGAAGCCATGAACCCAGCTTGCACACTCACGGCTCTTCCTTGTCCCTCCTGCTGCATCCATGACATCCTCCTCGATGAGACTTCACTGTTCCCCTTCCCTTCTTGACACCTACTCCAAATTAGCACTCCTCTGTACTCTCAGCAAAGCAGGGCAATCCCTGGAAGGGTGACCTATGGCCTGAGATGAGGATGGACATTATCCTACTCAAAGAGATGGGCAGGGAACACAATGCACTGTGCTCAAAAGCCACCAGCCAATTTACAGTGCCATGCTAAAGATGAGCAACATGACCGAAGAAACACAAGCTCCTGCTCCTGGCCAAAAGCATCTCTCACAGGGATCAACCGTGACTTGGTCTGGCTGGTTTACTGTCCCTGCCCTTCCTGGAGACAGCAGGCAGGCAAACACTTGGTTTTTCCTCAATGAATAAGCACTGAAAGACTGATCAAATGCAGCGGAGTACAATGCTGCAGCTGAAGTATGCACACACTGAGCCTTTTCTGCTACCACAACACCACCATGCATTTACACACCAGCAGCCTAAAACTATCTCTTTTGTACACCCAAATTGATCCTCACTCTTAATTAGTGCTCTCAGTTGCAGCAAGATTTCAGTTGTTTCTTCCAAATGTGGCCTGGTCCATTGTCCCTCTCCTGTGACCTGTGAAAATTAGTCATTGAGCTCAGTGACAGTGGTAAGTGCAAAATGCAGCATCAAAGGGACATAATGGGGGCCTCTTTGGACTGACAAAAAAACACCATTAATCAAGGCATGCTCAAGAGCTGCCAACTTATTGAGGCACGTGAGAGGTGCTGGTCCTGAGCACGGACTGGCTGGATGCAGAGGGATGTCCAGGCACAGGAGAACTCGCCATCGCCCCAGGGAAGAACAGCTACCCCAGCATCACTGCTCCCTGGGCAGATGGTCTCTGCTCTATGTGTCCCAAGGATTTGCCCACCTGTTTTCCAAAAGAAGTTAGAGAGCCATGCTTTTCCAGACAGCTCCTTGGTTTAGAGAGTGGAGATGGAGCTCATCTCATGGTTCTGATTGCACTGCATCCCTGTCCCCTACCACTGTCAGGAGTGACGCATGGGACACCACACCAGATCAAGAGGGAGATGTCAGCATCTCCATCTATGTTTCCAGAGCTAACAGGAGAGCCTGCAGGTTCCCAGAGCCAAATACATGACATCGTCCATCCAGTAGCACCCTGCACTCACCTCGCACCTTGTGCGATCCCAGGACCAAGCTAAGGGGGAAGACACAAACTGCGCAGACAAACCAGAGTGGTGCAGGAGCTACAGCAAAATCACCCAGGGAACTTTCCTGGGGATTGGGGCCTAGGAGCTCTGTGGACAAACCTGCACAGGTACAAAGCCAGGACAGCCCTGCTCAGCTGGTGAGCCAGTTGAAAGAGCAGGGGACCAATTTTAGTTGGTGGGGGCAGAGGGAGTTTACACCTCACAACACCAGAGCAAAGAGGTAAACCTCTGCAAAATCCAAACCTCTGCAGTATGTCTAAACCCTCTCCTACAAATCCATGTCATTAAACAGAATAACTTGGGACTCAGCAAATCCAAATGACTCTCACTTTCAAGGTCCTGCATTCAGAAGCCCACAATGGAGAACAATGAGGTAGAGAAAAAGGCGAGGATCTTGACGCTGCATTCAGAGGCCATCTGGTCCAGCCGGCACAGCCAGTGCTGGGAACGGGCAGCGTCGTGGGTTGAGATTTAATCTGAGCCACTTATTGAGTGACCTCAGGCGAATCGTTTGACCTCCTTTTGCCTCAGTCAACCCAACTGTAAAATTGGGTTTAAAGCAAGAACCTCTCTGAAAACCATATGCTGTGTCTAGGAGGAGTGGGAGCAGACTCCCTTCCCAGCAACAGGGTTGCGATGGTGGGGAGATCCAAAACCGGAGTGGAAGAGGCGGTGCATGGAGCAGAGATCCAGCATCCCTCAGTGTCAGGGAGCTCCAGCCCACAGCTCTCCCAGGTCTCACCCTGTCAGCCTTGGGAAAGCAGCTTTGGCCTCCATGTGGCAACCCACCTGTAAGAGAGGACTTGTGAGGTCTACCCTTGCTCAGATCACTACTACACTCAAAGGCCCCAAATGTTCAAAAGAAGAATCCTCAAAAATCCCAGCCTCATAGTAGGAAGGTTGCTTTGGGCAGGGATCAGCACAAAAAACACAGCCCTGACAAAACCAGGGATCTTTCTCTACAGCTTCTGTGCCCTTTATTTCCATATTTTGCCATTTCCAGTAACTGTAGGTTACAATCATGACCAGAGCTTTGAGGTAAACACAGTAATGCTTTCCTTTAACTTGCTGGTTACCCACTAGATCAAGAACATTGATTACTCTGGTAAAATGCCCTGAAAATCGATTCCTACTCACAGCCTTACCAATGAACAGAGGCAGAAAAAGCAGCCCCAGTCCCACCTGGGCACAGCCCTGCCCCAGTACTGCTCACCCTTCATTTTTTGGCAGGCTTGCAGGGAAGCAATAGTGCAGATGAAACACTATATCCAGCTAATGTGGGTCTCCAAGAAACACACACAAAACAGCAATGTGTCCCCACAAGGTGCTCACAGGGGTGTGCAAATGATGATACTGACAGTAAACCTAGCTTCAGAGAGGGGAAACTGAGGCACAGCTGGTGCATGGATGTTACTGGCTACACCACAGCCAGCTGGGAGCCTTGTAGGGCAGAATGAGAGTGAAAGCCATATATAACGTTCACATCATCACCAGCACATCACCACTAACTACATAACTAGTGACATTACAAATCCTTAAGCTGAGACAAGCCTAAGTAGGTAAAAAGCTGTTCTAGGTGACAGCACCCAGGAGATTCTGGGGCGATTACTGCAACCTGATGACTAAGGTAGCAGAGATATGTCCTCCTAAGTAACAGAGAAAGGTGGCTCCATGCTTCAGGGACAGGCTGGAATGAAGCAGCAGGCAGGGGGACAAGCAGTGTAAAAGCTCATAAGCCTGAGCACCAAGCTGTCTCCCCAGAGCTGCCCACGCAGGGGCCAGCAGAGCACCATCCCATGTGAAAAAAGCAGGCAGGGAACTTCGAAGCAGCCTCACGCTGCAGGTGCAGAGATGTCAGAACTTCCTCAGCTGTGCTCCAAGAGTTAATTGAGACAAATAACTCAACAGTGCTACCATTAATGAAATTCTTCTGATATATTTCCCCTGAGCTTTCTATAAATGACTAAGTGACACTACTGCCTGCAGTGCTAAAGCCCTATATGAGAGATAACGTTGCTGGGGCCAAGGTTGGCGCAGCCATGCTAGAAGCCTCGCAAAGAACTGCAAGATGATATTTAAATAACTATCACGCTGCTACCAAATGAGCAGCCAAAAGAAATATGGTCTTATAATGTGCTCAAGTCTCAGGATGAATCCTGGCTGTTATATGCAGACACTGAAATGCAGTGGGTGGTAAGTGACAAACTCTTTTAATCCTGCAAATCTACTCAAATTCCCAGTCAAATCCCTCCACTCTCCCCCTAGTGACTCCGATACTTGTAGATTTGTTTTGCAGCACACACAGGGCTAAATACTGCAACAGTACAGATGTGAGAGGCAGCACCACATGAGCCTGCGTGTCCTAGAGGCAGCCAAAAGAGCTGATAAAGGGAAATAACCCACTCACCCATCATATCCATCTCCTGGAAACCTCTCACACAGTCTTTTTGTTTTACTTAATTACTTTTTCTTCCCTCTTACCCGCTTTTTTTTTTTTTTGTAAGTAGTAATTCCTTGTATTTATTTTTCCTCTCAGAGACCCACTACTTCCAGCCCTGAACTTGCTCTGGACTTACCAAGAACCATCAGTATGCAAAGCACAAACATTAAAGAATCACAGACTTACAGAATCCCCAAATCCCAAAATAGTGGGGGTTGGAAGGGACCTCTGGGCATCAGCTAATTCAACCCCCCCTGCTAAAGCAGCATCACCCACAGCAGCTTGCCCAGGATCATGCCAGGTGGCTTTGGAATACCTCCAGAGAAGGAGACTCCCTAACCTCTCTGGGCAGCCTGGGCCTGTGCTCTAGCACCCTCACAGCAAAGTTTTTCCTTATGATTTTCCTAAGAAACATCACTGGCTCCAGGGCTGAGCCCTTTTGCTCAGCATTTGAGATGAAAGGGCATTAAATGGAAGTAGAGCAACAACTGGAGGAAACTTTGCATTCAAGAGCAGGGGATAAGCTGTGACAAAATGAAAGTGACCACTAGCCAAAACTTCCTGGGAATGACATGACCAGTGCTCCAAAGCCAGGCCACTTGCTTTAGACGCATACCTTTACCTCCAGCATCTGTTTCACACCACTAAAACATGTCATCAGAAAAGTATCCCACTTGGCTTGCTCTAAGCACAAGCTATAGGTAGTGCTCTGCTACAGTGCAGATACTGTACTTGCACAGGAAAAACCAACAGCAAACCCACATGTTTAAGGTCTGCCTTGATGTTTTGAGCTGAGACTCACAATCTGCATCCAAACAGTAGCATTGCCCAGGAAATACCTTGGTGACAACTTTGGTGCCACCTTATTTAAACCTTAATTTAAAATGCTAACTTCATAATGAGTGGAACAAAACTGTGTAAAAACATTTCCCACTCTAATCCTGGTTTGATCCCCCCAGTATGGCCTTCTTTTGTAATTACATCCCTTTGTGATCTCACTCTAATGCTTTGTATTGTGACCCATAAAATAATCAGCCCCCTTTGTCTCTCCCTAATCCTTTTAGACTTCCTTCTTGTCTCTACACTCTTATAAATGCTGCCATTATTTGGGCTCAGCAGCTCTTCCCACCACCCCAGAGCATGGAAAGGGGGCTGCAGGTTAAACCCTGAATATATTCTGTGCAGAGGAGCTGAAACGATGGGAAGAGCTGCTTTAAAACCACACAATTCCCAGCCTCCTCCCCTAGCCACACAGCTTGGCAGGGAAAACAACTTGCAAGAATGCATATGCACCAGATCTCCCTTTTTATATTTGGCAGATGACCTTGAGACCCTCGGCCTGGAGGTCGTTCACAGGGAGAGCTTGGCCCCAGGCTGGGTGAGAGGAGCTGCTGCTGGGATCAATGCAGAGAAGAGACCTGACATCTGCCTTGCCTAGGCTATCCATCTTGCCCTCCTGCCAGCAGGGTAAGTGCTGTGGATGGCCAGGCACAGTGGGATGGGAGAGCGGGATTTGGGGCAGGATGCAGGAGGGAAGGCAGTAAGGGAGCAGAGAAGGGCACAGAGATGTGTGCTGCTATGCTTGGCTACAAAACAGGTATCTCCCTCCCCAGCAAGACACAGTGAGGAAAGCTTCTTTACAAGCTCAGATCTCTTCAGAACAAATCTCAAGTCCCCCAGTACTTCAAATAGTGGGCAGGTCCACTTCACCAAACTTCAAGAAACCTCTTTTGCTCTAAGTTGCACAATTGACTTACTTCCCTCTTTTTTTTCTTTTTTTTTTTTTCTTCCCACTTTTGTAGAGCACCAGATCAAACAGGGAAAATTGCTACTCTCAGGCCAGATGCATGCAGAGCCTGAGCCAATACTCAGTTTGATGGTGATTTCCAATTAGTGGTAACTGCTTGTTATTGAGTGATATAATCAATGGGTCTTACTCCACTGGCCAGGCTGTGATTTATGATGATGTGGAGCCAGCTCCATCACATTACAGCACCAGCAAAAAGGGCTGGAAATGCCATGAGAAAACACGATTAGACCAAATTAAGCAAAGGGTGGTGATGTGGAGAGAGGCAGCTGTGTTTTGGGGAGCTCACCTTCCAAAGCAGTGGACTCTAGCTGTGACTACTGCTCAAAGGCTATCTCTATCCACAGACAGCAAAAGCATGCATCATCTTCTGGCATGCACAAGGGAAACAGAGCTCCTCAAAGAGACCTGTGAAGACACAGCCAAGCAGTGCCCCCAGAGAACACTCTGCCCACAAAACTGGTTTTAATTAAGACAGCTCAAAGCCATGCAAAATTATGAAACTGTCTTTAGGAGAATGAAAAGATTTGTATTCAATAACTTGATCAGATTATAAAAACATGTTGCATTCCACTTTTAAAATAACACACCAGGGTTTGAACATAGGCAGAAACAGCAACCAAAAAAAAATCCAACTATCATATTAGGCAGAGGTTGGAAATGCCAAGGGCTTCTGCTCAACTCAGTCATGTGTAGGCTTCTGGCACACTTGTACTTGGTCAAAAAGAAGGTTACACTACAAAAATATTATCAATGTGTTTAGCACCTGACCTGCAAATCCACAAACCAGCCAAGGTCCACTTCCCTCCACTAAGTATCTTTGGTTAGTAACAGTGACGTACAGAAATTCCCCTGACTTTTAGTTAAATACATTTTAAGAAGTCAGTTTTTCAGAGGAAGGTTTTAAGACGTGTCCACTCCGTGGGGAAACCACAGGCACCTCGAGGCCATCGGGGCCACACGCGCAGCGCCCGAGAGCTGCATATTCTTCCAGTTAAATTTTACTCAATGCCAAGTGTTGAAGTAAATTTGAAACATAAAAATACGACATCCAACCCACATTTCCTGAATGCAAATATGTACATTCCTCCGAGCCAAGAAGATTATATTCCAAGCAATAGTACAAAGCCAGGGTCTGTAACGGTGATATGAGACTAACAGCCTGCCTTTGAAGGCAGCGAAAAGTGCAGCAGAGCTCTCGAGGGGCTCTGGTCTGTCAGATCCCTTTTATTCCTCAGTAGTATGGCCTTGATCAACTTTCAAGATTTTTGTTTGTGAAAGGTTTTTATTTCTCCTTTGCTTTTGTGTTCAGATGTCAGGCTCAAAGGGAAGAAGAGATCAGCACTGGGATGAGGTTTTACCCACCGGCAGTATTTACTCTGCTCCGCAAAGGTCTGCTTAGCACTTGGGTTGTTGGTTTTCTTTTTCCTTTCCAGGCAGCCAGCACCTATTTCTTCCACACAATGGCCCCTGTCATCTCTAAAATAGGGATAATTACCCTCCTCCTCTGTTTGACTTGCTTATCAGGACTAGGGGCAGGAAAATCACTATTACTTATGTGTAACCACCCCAAGACATGAGGACTCGAAGGTACAACTGTGATTCATTCTTAGGAGATTTCATCTAGGTTTAAGCTGAGTTCTAAGTGCAAGTGCATGCTCCTGCAGTTCAGGCACAGCAGGAGAGTTCGCCCTGAGCAGCAGGTTATATTTGCCCGCAACATCCTGTTTTATTCCCATTATCTGCAGACACCTGTGGCATCAAGGCCTCCTGTTTTGTGCTGGATTCACTCAGACCTCTTTCTCAGGGCTGGCAAGAAACCAAGCCTGAAGCCAGAACAAAGTCCAGAGCATTTCAACACGATCTCTTTTTCATTTTGATTCACGTGAAAATACGGTGACAAAAGGAAATGCTACTCAGGGACACACAGCACAACATACATATTGATGCAGGAGCCAAGATAACAGTGTTTATTGACAATCCACTATCTCAGAGGTAATTCCTTCAGCACGGCTCTGAGAAGTTTGACATTGTGCTTCTGCATCAGCCAGCTCCCAGCTCATAAATGCCAGAGCCATTCACCAAAAGTGCTCCAAGGTTTAGCACCACAAGGCTGACAAGTTTGAGATCCAGCTGCTAATCTGGCATCGACCCAAAGCCCTTGGCTCCTGGACAATGTCACTTCTTACACTACTGAAAAGCTAAGTTTGCAGATGGCCACTTCATGCACTTGGGAACTGTTAGACACAAGGGCTGGAGTGTTCCCTTGGTGGGCTGCCAGCCGGCCCCGGCGCTGCGGGCGGCAGCGCTCCGAAAGGCCCCCTGGTTTGAGAAGTGCAGCCAGGGGACCTCAGCTCCAGGCTTTGCCATAGACTTTTCGTACTTTGCACCAAAAATATCATGGCACAATTTGCAGACACAACAGAAGCAGTAGTAAGTGACTTGCATAGAAAGAAGAGTAGCAGCCACCTCCCAAACAAGTTGGAGAATCCTCCAGTACAATTTATTTAAGAAAGCAGCATTCAGCCAGGTCTCAGGGCCATACTGGACACCTGTCCTCACACTCATTTAGAAGTTACACACAGCATCAATTCCTGGTTGAATGCAAAAAGGATTAGCAGCTGCACCCTCAAAGCTCAAACAGTTTGTGGGAAAAGCTGGCCACCAAAACAACAGGCAAAGAACCCACCATGACACTTCAGCTCTGCTTTCAGTCCTGGGACAAACACAAACCAGCAAGCAGAACAAGCAAGAGGGAGCCCAGCAGCCTGTGCAGCAGGAGACCCAGCAGGGTCAACTGCTCCGGCATGGCAATGCAGTGGGCTAAGTTGGATACTGTGTAGGGCTGGAGTCACAGCCTGCCCTGTAATTCTTCTTCTCCCGCCTTTAAATTTCATTCTCTTGCTGACATTTTCATCTCTCTCCTCCTGTAGGCTCCCCTCCACCAGACAATTTGTCTGGTGTTGTTAGCCTTGCCCCCAAAGGCACTGCCACACCAGGTAGTAAATAAGACCTTGCTGCCTCCATGCTGCTTGCCTTAAATAACAAAATTAAAGAAACCACGACCTTCAGAAGGTCTTTGCCTAAGGTTTGGGAACTGCTGCCTGCCAAGCAGAGCCTAGCCATGCTGCACAGCAAAAAAGGGTTTCCAAACCCACTGTAGGAGATACATGAACCACAGACTACTTCAGACTACTAAAGTCATACCTAAAAAGCATGACTTTAATGTAACTCACCCCTTCTAGACAGCGAATTTATTGCCAGAAGCTGGCTTTTAGTTTTCTCCTCCAGAAGGCTGATTAGCTCTAGATGCCTATACAATTAGATGCCAGCCAGATGCCCACATCAGCTCCAGGTTCTTTTTGATCTTTCCCCTCTTTAATCCTCCCTCTCTGAACTCCCAGCACGCTGCCCTCCCACTTGGCAGTAAAAGCCACTGCCCCTTGCAGGATTGCCCCAGGAGGTGTGGGGCAGTGCTCGTACTTACTCGCTGCTTGAATCTTCGCCTTCCGGCTCACCAGCAGCCCATAGTGGTTTTGTGCCACGCAATCGTACTCGCCTTCATCCGAGGAGCCATCTCCCCGGACCCTCTGGAAGCGGGAGACGTAGAGTGACCCGTTGGCCAACATAAAGGCGTTCTCGCTGTCCACGATCATCACACCGTTCTTCCGCCACGTGATGGTGATGGGTTGGATGCCCTCCACCTGGCAGTAGAGGATCAAGGGTTGCTCCTGCACAGCTATGTCATCACTAGGCTCCACAACGAACGCCAGCTCGGAGGAACGGCCATAATCTAAAATGAAGAGAGAAGGATAGAGTCAGCAGTGTGTCCACAAGAAGCTGCAAGAGTCAACCGCTAAGGCAGCTAATGGGGTGATGAAAACACTTCAGATAGAGTGGTCTGCAGTAGGGTTACCGGGTGCAAGTGTTCCAGAGAAAGAGGAAACCCTCAGGCCTCCCAAGGCTCTGCTTCCGGAATCTCAGAATGCAGATTCCAAAGGCACAAACACAGGCATAGTCCTTCAGAGACTCCAGTGATGGGGATGGGCAGGCACATTCCTTCAGTGGCTTCCCAAATCCCATCTCCACCTCATGGCTTCTCCTGCAGATTGCCTCTTCATCTCTCTTTGCAGGTGTGCAGCAATAGACCAAAAAAACTTGCACAAGCATGGGACAGTGCTTTCTTCATGTCAGACATTCCCACCCCAGCAGCAGAAGTTTGCACTGGTTCAGTAAATCTGCTCCTCTCCCCCACATAAGCAGGCAGGGAGAGAGGAGGCTGCTATGCCCCAGACCTATTTGCAGCACAGCCAGCATGGGTGAAGAGCGTGATCAGCAGCTCCTGATTCAGACCATATTGCCACCAGCATCTTCATGCCACTTCTCCTGCTTGGCAGAGCAGGAGGCTGCCTCTCATACCTAACACCATGCCCTTCTGTCACTTTGGTCCCTCTCACGTTGGAACAGGCAAGGGCTGGTGCTATTCAGGCCCTAATGATGCACAAGTTAAGCACCGACATACAAATGCACAATGTTCTGGCTCAGCAACACAAAAGGTTTCTTGCAAAGCAATTATGCTAAACGATGTCCACCAGAGATAAGTTACCGCAGAATTTGTACCAACAGTAGGCAGACCCTCGGCTTCCCATCACACAGATACATCCTAATTTACTTCTTTTGCCAACAGAACCTTTAAACACTGTCTCTTTGGCATGTTTTGCTTCACTTGGTCGAGCACAACTTTTTAGGGTATAATTTGCCATACAGTCATGATTAGAGCCTACAGAAGATGACAGAAATAAAGCTATTGTTTAAAGATTAGCCCAAAACACACACTGACATGAAAGACAAAAAGCGACCAAGAAACAGGAGTCATATAAATATTTGAAGGGTGTAAGTGCAGGAATGGAGCTGAATATTGGTTTTTAAAGAGAAAAGCAATGGAGAATAAATTACAACAGAGAAGGAAAACTACAGTTCTGTTCAAATTGAGATTTTTCACCCCGAAGGGGAAAACCTTTCTAACAGTTCTCTTGTGCAACAGCCCCTCAGTGGGTATAGATTTCCAGCTGCTCAGATCTGCCACACAGCTTCTCCCCCCTTTCCTGGGCTCATGGGGACAGACTCCAGAGCTGCTTGCAGAATTGGGGTGCACACAGGCAATTTCTCTTGGCAACTACCAGCCACAGCATAGTCTATGTAGTGCCTGTCCCCAGTGCAGACCCCACCAAGGATAGGACCCCACTGCACTAGGCTCAAAACTAGTGGAGTGGAGGGCAGATCATTGATGCATGGTAAAAATAAGAGATGAGAAAAGGCAGTTAGCCTAAAGAAAAAGAATGAAAAAAAGTCTGTCTTTTCTGCTCTACAAACCCAGTGAGGTGGTTTTTTTTTTCCTTCTTTCTGTAAATCCCCATTGCTTTCTATGGTAACTTAAATTGGATTACTGGGGATAAACATCGAGTGCAACCTGAGCCAAGGCAGATGGACGAAGCAGACAAAGAAGGCAAGGGTAGTGCACGGCAGCAGGTCAAAGGTACTGCATCAAGGTATGAGTGTGTGCAGGGAATGGACAAACTCTACTTAGTGACAGACACCTAAAACACACACTTTATTAACCTATTAAGTCTTAAAATGTCAGGCTAGCTCCAGCCATCTCAGTGATCTATCGCTCATTGTGACTTCTTTTTTATGAGATAGCCCTGGGGTCCTCTCAGCAAGTTAGGCCACAGCCAGCACAAACCCATCAATTACTTTTTTTTGGTGAAAATTAAGGAATTAGATGAATGCTCTGCATTTTTCTGCAAAGTGGCCAGAGTCTCAACAACACCTACCACACTGGGGCCCCAATTCCCTGCGTGGGTGCTCCTGGGAGTTAGGTAGAATGAGGACCCTTCTGTCCTGACACTGAAATGAGGAAGACTTCTGACTCCAGAAAGATTGAACAAGATTTCAGGATTTAGCATAACAAGCAATCAGAAGAAATTCCTAATGAAATAAATGCCCCATCTTCCCTGTACTCTTAGATAAAGCAGCTTATTATTATATGTACAATAAAAGGAAGAATCAACATAATTACATGCCCGTCCCACAATAGCTGTCATTATAATAACCATCATTAAGGCCTGTGATTGGAGATAATCATGTTTACCTCCATAAACAGCCAGTCTCATCCTAACTCCAGGCTGTGTGAACAGCAGAAGTGATGACACTCGTAAATAGGACTGGTGCCCTCAAAGACATGCCAAGGTGGGGATGGACAATGGCTGGCCTTGCAATCACCTCAGGTTGTGGCAACTGATTTTTAACCTGCAGACATCTCTCAGTGTTCAGAAAAAAACCCCAAATTCTTCCTCAGTGGATGCTTTTCTGACCTTGAAGAAATCCCACCAACACTTTCCTGGGGCTCAAGGCTCAGGTGACCAACTAACTGGACACATGAGGAAAAGTAAACCTACCCCATCTGGAGATTTGGGAGAAGCCAAGCTCCATCTTTCAGCCCTACATGGTCTTTCCCTATAAACTCAGCCAAAAGCTTCTCTTCTCCCAAGATACTTAGATGCTGAAAGATGCACAGAAACATCTGCTGCTCTTCAAAAGTCCTATGCCTTTCTCTGGCACTATAGGCACATTAGACATCCAAAAGCTGCCTATCTGTATATTAAAGAGAAAGAGCTGAAATTGCCTTAAAAAACTGAGCTTTGTTCCTGAAGTGCCTCAGTATCCCTCTCCACAGAAACGACTGTCTGAGTAAATGCCCAAGTCTTGCAAATAGGTAAGTCACTGGTGACATGATCAGCAACAACCAAGCTGGCAAGCTGATCTAGCATGTTTCTGCAGCCCAGCAAGTCCCCAGCACACAGAAAGCTCTGAGGAAGTGGCCATGGGCTCTTCTTCAGCCAGTGGTCATCCTGAAGCCAGCCCATTCCTTATGGCACTCAGCCTTGTGGCCTAATCTGGGGGCACAAAGTGGGCCTGGTGAGAAGAATATCTCTCTCAATGCTGTGCTTCTACAGGCTATTATGTTCCTGAAGGCTTTCTCAAAAAAAAGGATGAGGCCTTGGGATGCTGCATACCACCAGAAACAAATATGAGAAACTGGCCCACAAACAGCCCAACCTGAGACCTATGTGGCCAATGCATAGCCAATCTGGAGACAACTGGATGCAAGGCATGATAGAAACTGGGTGTCTTATACCTTTTACATCGCCTTCTAAAGAGCCTCCTTCACACACTTGGCTCTAACCATTGGATTCTTTGCATTAAAAATGGTTCTCAAGGACCACACTTCAAACAGGAACATTGGGATCTGACCTTCCAATACTGTGGGGCTCCAGGTCTCTAAGGCAGACTCCAAACATAGAGCCCAACCTCCCTGGGATAACTGAGCTAAGAGACAAAGGGGCAGTGACCCTCATGGAGGAATCTCCTAGGCGGGACAAGAAGGCTCCTGGTGTTTGCTCTAGAGATCAGCTCCAATGGACCAGAGGGAGAGCACAAACAAAAAGCAAGAAGGTAACGGGGGACAGAAGACCCTAACTCTGTCAGCACAAGTAACCAACTGTAGTTAGCAGTGAGGCACAGAGACAATGCTGCAAAGTTGGAAGCAAACGACACTCCGAAGGCACATGGAAACAGTAGAAGTGCAATTAATTGAGAGAGACAGAGAGGAAATCGCTGAGGCTGTGCAGACTCACTCAGGGACTCTGAAAGCCCTGTCCCTCTCCAACGGCTGACTGCATACCCAAACCCAGCTCATCCCACACAACGTCCTGGGTACCTCCTGAAACAGACTGCAAGGCAGCATTGCTCACAGCCACTGCCTACTCGAGGTAGGAGCTGTAAAACTTGGCTCAGGGCAGTCTGAGTTTGTAGTTGGAGGCAGGGGTGTTAGGCAGGCTTGTCTCAATGCTGGCAGGCTGCACTGGGGAGCATGCAAAGGAAAACTGCTTTGCTTTCTACAAAAGGATGGAGGGAGGAAGTGTTATTAGCTCTGACAGAAAGGCCATAAGAAAATTATTGGAATCTTCATTCTACAAGTCTCCTTTTGAGAAGCATTTACCATCTCCCTGAGCAATACAGTATGTGACTATATGTGCAAATATTTAACAAAACCTCCTTCTTCTATTGATCAAGCAGACAGGCATACTCAGAGAAACCAATTAGCACTTGTGCTTTTGAACCAAGAGATTTATTTAGTGCTGAGAGAAAGAACTTCGAATTAATGGGAAGCTTAAAAGACACTTTGAAGTACATTTAAAAAAAAATAAGTTTAATTATTTTTTACTTGACACTGTGATTCATGTTCAAAGCTTCAAAAGAACTTGTTCATACTCTAGCATTGTCCTTTTCCATTTGGGAAACCTGATTTTGGCTTTCCCTCCTGTGCTGCTGAAAAACACAGCAGTTAATCTCACTGCTTTAATTAGCAGTGACATCCATCGCAAAGGACCTCAGCCACATCACAGCTCATCCTCCTGGACCCTGTCCAGCCCCACAGCCAGCAGGACCATCCCTGCCCTGGGAGCACACGATCCTGACAGATGAAGCCCATATTATTACTCCCCTTCTAGACAGGACATTAATCAGGGAGAGATGAAATGACCTGCCAAGAGCCTGGTCTGAGCTCATGGCAAGGCAGGATATTGTGTAGCATCACCAGAAGCACCTATGCATGGGGAGAGCAAGGCAGCCCCAACTCCTCTCATCACACCAACAGCACCACACCCACCTACAAATTGCCTCTCCTGAGCAGAAATTTGCCGTCTCCTGATTTATCGTATTTGTTCCCAGCATAACACAGCATAAATCAGCAGTGACCCATCGGTGAGCCTTACCACCACCGAGGACAACCATGCCAGTCCTGCTTCAGTAAAGCCAAAAGAGGACGGTCCTGGTGTCCCACAAGCCAAAGACCAGAGGTTTTTATAGCGGGATGCCAGGGGAGTATTAGAACCAAATACCTGGATGTGGGCTGCAGCAGCCCTAAAAAAAATGGATCCTGTTTCTTCAGTGGTACATTTCTGTAGGGTTGGGTCTTTGTTTGCTGGGGTTTTTTTTGTTTTTTTCAAAACCCTTCTGCAAAAGGGAGAATATGAAAGGAAGAGATATCTGGACCTGAAAGATGTTCTCCAGCAGATTGTAATGGGCTGCTGAAATTGGCAGCCTAAAAATCCAGCCGGTGCCCCCTTAAATCAACTTGAGACTGACCCAGACTCTAAGGAGAAAAGCACTACACTGCAATAAAGTGCAAATTGGCTCTTTAGGGCATCCAGAAAATGTTACATTAAAGAAGAGAAGAATAGGCTGTAACAGGCCCAATATCTTGCTGGCAGTAAAGTTTACTAGCTCAGAATTTTTTATTCCCTTTCCTTTTGGGCAGGAGGTTATATAAAGTGATTTTTCCATCAGGGCACATAAACCACATCCACTCATTAAGCAATTGCAGGAGGTCTCTGTCGAGGAAACTTGACCTCTCAACCACCTGATGCAGAGCCCAGAGCCATGTCCAGCATTGTTGCCTTTAGTGGGGACACAGATTTTAGCTAAGGAAGGCAAACACAACCCAAAGACCCAGAGAAGTGGCCCCAAGTAATTTTTCAGATGTTCAAGATCAGACTGGGCAAATCCCAGGAGATCACTTGTTAAACACAGCGTGGAAGCTGGAAGTGTTCACTGCACAAAGAACCTTTCCAGGATGAGCTCCAAGTCCTCATGGGCTCCCCCATCTCTGAAGAAAGCAAGGTGAAACCTGTTGGTATAGCTGGAAAAGGCTAAGACCTTTTCTGAGTTAATTGCCCAGAGAAGCTCCCATCCACAGTGAGGCATCCAGAGAGCACAGCAGCTTGCTGAGCGAGCCTAGGATGCGCCGTTATTTGCATTCCCCACGTGTTCCACAGCCCTGACCAGATCACAGTCCTACTGCAGAGGGCATCAGCAACGCAAATAGGAGCAGGAAACCACCACACACAAGAGGGCAGCAAAGGCAGCAGCCAAGATGGGAAATGCTGTGCCCAGAACCAGGGTCATTCCAGCATTCAGCCCCAAGGCTGATCTAACATGAAACTGGGGAATAGCCAAGGTTCCAAGCTTCAGCCCCTGACCTTGCAAGCAAGCAGCAGGGAAATGGATGTCCCCATGGCTGGTCCCTTGCATGGGATGGACTGGCCACATGGTGGGTAACGATGTCCATGGATCAGAGACGTGTCGGCTGGGAGGAGTGCAATGGCAGGAGGCTGCCAAGAAGGCTACAGGCACTGTGGCATCATAGTGCCAAAACTTAGCAGCCACCACAGCCCCCGTCACCCAGCCCTTGAAATTCAGCTTGAGTACTGGCAGGCAAGAGTAGATGGTGTGCAAGGAAAGGCAAAGACAAGTCCTTCTGGAGAAAGAGAAGTTTCTGTGCACATGAAAACCACTGAAAAAATCTTCATCACATCCATAGGATCCAAATCAAACAGAGCACTCTCTCCTCCCTGCCACCTACTCTGCCTTATCACCTCCCACCCTGACAGTCAGGCTGGAGGAAAGCATCACCTCTCTCCTCCCAAGGAGTCAAGCACTGCAGCTATGCCTGCTCACCCCAGAACCAGAGCAGATTCCACAAAACACTAGCATTTCTCTCCTTTTCACATACTCTCAGCTTTCAGCAGCAAAAATCCTTTTGCAAAAGCATCTTCACAACTCAGCAGTCAGCCAGCACAACCCACATCCCCCTGACTTGTCATTAGCTTCATCAACACCATCACAAGCATAACACCAAAAAAACCCCAAGCAACAAATCCTTGACTCTGCTCTGAAACTCTGGGTTTAAATTACCAAGACAGGAGCAGGTCTGGGTTGTTAAGTGACTAGGCTCCTCTTGAGTGGAGGGCACGATACAACAGCGACATCTGATATCACAGCAAGGCTGGATCGGTGTGCTGGGTGTTTTTCTCTGTGCGGTCACCTATTTGCCTCTCTCTTCTCTTAAAGTGCAATTATTGACATGTTCACCTCCTTAACCACCAGGTTTATATGCTTGCCAACGACTCTGGAACATGTGTAAACAATTATTTTTATTTTCTTGCAAAACCAAAATGTTGCATATTCTTTTGGATAAATTGACAAGAGTAGATTTTCATGAGCCCTGCTACATAATTTATTAGTTTCTAAACTCTGTAAAACTAAAAGCTCCAGTAAAGTTCAAATAAGTTTGTGATTTCAAAGTAATTTTGAACGGACTATTCCTGCTCCTGCCCAACGTTGTTTGGTTGATTTAAGGGGGAATTCTCAATCTGCAGAGTGGGGCTCCTGCCTTGTTTTGTTAGGTCAAATCAAAGGACAGTATCTGGGGTTAGAAGCCCAGGAGTGCAAAGCAAATACAAGGGGGAAGAAAGCATCTTCTGACTCAGATCTGTTGCAGGCTGCAAAACAGAGTGTCAGAAGAAAGGTCTCATTGCTTCAAGGTGTGGAAAGTTGGGTGCCAGCAGCAGCTTCACACGAGCTCTGCCGCATGCTGCTCCCCTTGCCACAGCGTCGGGGCCACATCCTGCTCCAGCCATCCCAGCATGGTGGAGAAAGATGTTTCAAGGCAGAAGGATGAGATGATGTAAGGGCAGCAGCATCCCAAGGGTTTTCAAAGCAAGGAGCTGGCGTTGCACTGGGTCACTGCTTGGTGCTGCACACATTGTGAGACAGGACTCTCCAGAAATGAGGAAATCAGAAAAAGAAAAGTTCAGGCAGACAGAAAAGAGGGGGAGAGACTTTCTCACTTGCACACATAAAATGAGAACGCTTTTGCAGCTCTCCACTGGGCAGTACTGTTCCTGAGCTACTCCATGCTGACCCATGTCAGGCTGACCATACGTGGGCAAAAACTGGGATTGAGCAGGAAGCAGAGGAGTAGAGAACTGGGTTGTAACCTTGGATCACTGTCCAGCTCCTCTCCTAAGGACCCTCTGCCAGCTCCTAAGCAAGTTCAGGAACTTGTGCTGTGCAAGGTCCAGAGCCTGACAGGTAATAAGAGGCAGCACAACTAGATTAGTTTAGGATTCCTAACTCCCTGTACAGGGGGTGGCAGAGCAGATCAGGAGGGAACTAACCTGCTCTATTCTCCTCTCTCTCGTCTGGCTTTTAAACACTTCCAACAGGAAGGTCAGTTTTGGCACCGTAGTGGCCCCAGCAGACATTTGGATGCCACCAGCATGGGTGACGGCACACTCACAGCACCGCAGTGTCCCAAACATGGTGAACACATATGCAGTGGGGAGACAACCACCCCATTTCATGGGAGGGTTCCCTGCTGCATCCACCATGTGGGAAAACCACCTCCTGGGAATCTCCTGTTGAACTCCAGAGAGAGAGGAAGCCCAAATGTGAGCTTGAATTTCATATAGAGCCTCTGAGTGTTACTGGGGAAACGATACCTGATACTCTCTATGTATATTAAGAAAAGAGATGGGGTATTACACCAATTTAGGAGAAAGCAATCCCTTCTTCGGCATCAAAAACAACAAAGCCACACAGAGTAGGAATTAGTGAAAGCTTATAGCTTCAATAATTTAGAAGTTAAGCCTACTTAAATATAAATGACAATGTTTAATTCCAAGGTTGTTAATGAGCAGAGCTGGGGAGCCTCTCCATATCCTCCTCTGCCTGCCTCTGAATGCTGGGCTCAGCAAGCAGAGACAAAAGCTGTCCACCACCCAGAACAAAGAGCCCCAGGAAATTAAAAAAGAAAGAAAATACTGTCTTACTGCTGAGCCCACTCCAGCACACTGACCAGCAGCTCCCAGTACCTGCTTCAGTTACCAGAGCAGCATTTTGGGCAGTGGGAAACGGCAGGGGTGGGAGCAAGCAAGGCTTTATGCTCCGGTGCTGACCGGCACCGGCATGGGAGGGTTTATTAAATTCAGCTGAGTGCAGAAACATCTCCTTGTGTCTTGAGAGTATAAACTCACTGGGGGGGGGGATATATAACTCAGAACAGAAAAACTTGTTAAAGTGCAGCCAAGCACGGAACCAGCAAAACACACCCCAAAATCAGGAACCATTGACCTGCCAAGTCAGAGCATAAAAAACCCACACACAGAGCAATTTGGACAGCAGCAGGTGATAAACCAGACACAACTTATTAAAGTTTGGCTTTTGAAAATTCACTTATATTCCTTTCCTCTCCCCCAAAACATAAGTACTTTTTCAACCACCCTCACTGCACACCACTGTGGACCCAGGAATTCCAGCAGCGGAACGAAACCTGTTTCAGTACATCCACTTCACAGGTAACTTGGGTTTTCCACGAGTTACACTGGCTTCTCCTCACCATGGCTGCTATGAACCACGTGGCGAGATTTATTATGGGCAGAGCCCACAGCCTCGTTTCCTAAACATCCCAGAAGCTAATCTCTGCTTAATCTAACACACGCTCTTCTCCCTCTGACCGTGCTAGGCTGCTTGCACAGTTTTTAAACAATTCTTACTTTATCTTTAAGGCTGCTAAGTGAAAAGGGGGCAGAAGGCACATGGCTATTTTGCAGCAGAACAACATCTTTCTCTGCTTCCTTCTCAGATTAACCCCACGCTTAAGCAGCATCACCAGTAGAAGGAAAATATTGCAATTTCTCAGCAGGGAACGTGCCCAGTAGGTCCAGGGAAGAATCCCTTTGATGTTTTTGTAGTTCAGCCCTGGTCGGGTGGGTGGTGTTACTGCTTGTGGCTGCGTGAACTGAGCCAGGCATTGTAGGAGAGCACAATACTTGGAGATTTAAAGTAGCTCACCGTCATCCCCACAACTTGCAGCCCAACATCTTTTCTGTAGCTACTACCTTTGCTAATGAACACGATTTGTTTGCTCGGGCGCTGTCTCCCGCTCACATCACCGCTGATGATTTCGGGTCCGGTCCCTGAGCGCGGATGCCCAGCCACACCGCTGCCACCACCACCACAGCCTTCCCCAGAGCTGGACAAGGGCCCCACAAACACCACAGTCTCCTCCCCGGAGCCCTCCGCGCAAGCGGCGGTTCCCATAGCTTTGGGGGAACGCTTTGGGCTATCTACATCTTAAAGGTTTTCGAAGGGCTGATTTAGAAGTCAGCACCCAAAAGCCAAGACGCCAACGTGCCCCTTCCCGGCGGGACGAGCCCCTGTTCCCGCAGAGGGATGCTGACACGGTGTGTGACACCAACAGCCGTGGCCGCACACCCACCTCCACACTGCACAGGCATGCTCACACCGTATTGGAGTCGCACTCGGTCCCTCCAAGCCCTCCGGAGCTGTTCGGCCCCGTTCAGCCTCCCTCCACGGCGGACCGATGCAACGGGGACGGGCTGAGCACGGGAGCGACCGGGAAGACGTGAGGGCTTCGCACCGGCTGGGGATGAGCAAAGGGGAACCGGCACCCACCGCGGGGCTGGGGGAGGGTCGCGGGAGATTCGGGTGATGCGGTGTGCGGGAAGGACTGCGGACGGGACCGATCTACCGACCATGGGGCGAGGGTGGCGTGATCAGAGCCGGTACCGGGTGCGGCAGCGGAGGCGGCAGGTCCCGTTTCCCCACCCGTTCCCCAAGCCCGGTCCGGCTCTTACCTCCTCGGCAGCCAAGCAGCAGCAGCAATAGCCCCAGCAGGCACGAGGGGAGCGCGGAGCCCGGCGGAGCCATGGCATCCCGGGCGGGCGGGCTCGGCTCCCTGTGCCCCACGGGGAGGGAGCAGCTCGCGCGGGAGGGAGGAAAGGAAGGAGGGAGACGAGGTGAGAACCACCCCCTCGGTTGCGGAAAGAAGGGGAGAAAGGGAGGAGGAAAAAAAAGAAAGAAAAAGAAAGAGGGAGAAAAAAGGCAAAAAGCGGATCTCAGCAGTGCNGGGCGCCGGCAGCGGAGCGAAGAGGGACCAGCAGGGCTGAGGGGCTGCTCTCCCCCACCATGCGGGGACCCCTCAGCGCCCGCCGCTCCGGGATGCACGGGGGCTGTGCACCCAGCCTTCCCATGGCTGCCTCATGGGTCTTCCCTCATCAGTTTCACTTCACGGGGCTCCACTCACGGAGCTCCCCTCACCAGAGCCTCCTCACAGGACTCCCCTCACTGATTCCACCTCGCGAGTCTTTCCCTCATCGGAGCCTTCTCACCAGAGTCCCCTCACTGCCTCTACTTCACAAGTCTCCCCTCAACAGAGCAGCCTGATGGGGCTTCCCTCAATGAAGCTCTCTCACCAGAGTCCCCTCATGGGCCTCCCCTCCCCGGTTCCATTTCACGAGTCTCCCCTCAGAGATCTCCCCTCACCGGGGCTACTTCATGGAGCTCCCCCTCACGGAGTTCCTCTCATCAAGAGCCCTCTCACACGTCTCCCCTCAACAGAACCCTCTCATCAGATTCCCCTCACTGGGCTCCACTCACCGGTACCGATTCCACTTCACAGAGCTCCTCGCAGGTCTAACCTCAAGGGAGCCTCCTCCCCAGAATGCTCTCCCAGGTGTCTCATCACTGGTTCTACTTCACAGGGCTCCTCCGCACCTGTGCCTGATCACCAGTCTCCTCTCCCTGGTGCCCTGTGATGGCCTCCCTCAGTCCTGACCCCAAAGGGCTCTGAAGACCCCCAAAACAGGGCATTCCTCCTCCAGGGTTCCAGCCTGGGCTGCCATGGGCATATCTCCACCATGCCCAGCGGAGGGCAGGCAGCATTAGGCTTTCCTTTCTGAGCTTGTGATAACGACATGGAAAGGAGTTTCTCTATGCCCGAGTGCCTCTCTCCTGCCCATCACTGCTTAAAGCAACTTGGTATTGGCAGTGATGTCCAGGTCTGCTGTAGCAGGTGAAGGCAGGGTCCTATCCCCACATCTCTGTTCCCTGGGATGCAGAGCTGCCTCTTATCTGCCTTTGGGCATAGCACCCAAAAATCTGCTCCTAAAACAAGGACAGCACAACTTCCAACTGGTTCCACCACAAGTTTCATTTGCCTTGTTTTGAAGAACAGAAACACCTACCAAGGCATTTGGCAATGCCTGGAGGTGACTAGTGTCCCCAGGAAGCAGGGTGGTGGGATTGCAAAGTGATTGGCCACGAGGGGATCCTGGGGAGAGGAACAAAGAAGAGCTTGGCTTGTCCTACCTCAGTGCTCCTTCTTTTAAATGCTCTCAGAAGGTGACTTACCCAGGCCAGTCACACAAATGTCAAACCAACCAGCTCACTCTCCAAGAGGCCCCTGTAAGCAATGAGTCTGCTCCTAAATCCTGCCACAGCCCTCACAATAATTCATCCACCCTCCTGGCATGAAATCAGGATAACGTATCCCTACAACGTACTCAGCCCTAGGATCCACATGGTATTTTGCTGCTTCCACCTGAACCTGCCCAGTCCCTTGGTCCAAATTCTCTGTAAACACAACCCCTATCAACCCTCTCAGCAGCAAAAGTCATCTTTGCAATGACAGCTCAGTGCCTTCTGTGGTGCTCACTTGGTGAAAAAAAACAATTAAAAGGAAAAAAATAGGATCCTAATTCTTTTTTTTTTCAGATTGAAACCAGAGCTTGATGGACTGGGTTACTAAACCCCACAAGAGTGCCCAGACACCTGGTGAAAAACCCTTTGTGAAGACGAGCAACACATGGTTCCCCTGGATGGGGCACCCTGAGCTAACGAGGAAAGAAGACGTCACTACATCTGCTCCACATTAAAGCTTCCCTCATTTAGCAGAGGGCTGAGCTGGACAAGACTGCTTTCAGCTGGGGAAGAATTTGCTCTAGCTTGTCAGCCTCTCAGGAACATCTGAATTTCTGCACTGTCCCTGACCTTTTGGCACCAGCCCTGCTCCTGTTTCCCCAGCCATCTCCCTGGCTCCCACCACGGGGCCCCACTAGCATTTCTGTAACCCTCACTGCTGTTGCGTGGTTGTGGCAGCTCCCAGGATGCCACTGGCACCAAGGATGGCTTGTGGGAAGTCAGGAATTCCAAGGGAAATGAAGTGCCATGTGTTTCACAGCACTTGCTTCCCCTGGGAATCACAGATTTTGGGTGCTTTTTCTCCTGAGAGGTAGCCACTTGTTGCAGCATTACTATGCTCAACCCTGTCAGAGGTCCTGCCAGAAAATGAGACTCACAGGAAAAGCCATGAGATTTTTAAAGGAAAAGGCAGGAGCTAGGCTCTTGCAGCTGCCTAAGAGCAGGAATCTGGAGTATTCCTGGTTTTCTGTGTTCCTCTGTAACCATCAGGAGCTTTAAAAAGTTGCTTTGTACTGGAGGCAGGAACTTGCTTATCAGACTGTGAGCAGAAATTGGAGCCTTTTGAAAGGCAGTGAGGTTACAGGAGTGCTGGTGCCCAGCCTGCAGCAAGGCTCCAAACCCCCTCCCTGCACAGTGCTCATGGGGTCCATCCCTCCGACCTTCCTCCAGGGTCTGTCTGTCCATCTGTCCTTCCCTCTCCACAAAGATAACCTCCACAAGAGCCAGCCTCAGAGGGCATCACTCACCCCTCAACCCATTGCACAGGAAATTTCCAACAGCTCCACTAGTGCTCCTGATTTACACCAATTAAGTGCCAAACTGAAGTCCCTGAGACACCATTAGTAGTTTCAGCAGATGAAGTGGGAGATTAACTTGTCTGAATTCACTCCATTTATTATTCAATGTGTGATTGTGGTTTCCCTGTCTGCTAACAGCCCAAGAGCTTTTCACTCCTGTATGCACACATGGGGTTTTAGCATCTGTTTCATGGTCAGTGACCAACAGGAAGGAGAGCCAAAATTGTGGCCCTCACCTCAAGGCAATGAGTTGAGAGTGATTCCAAGAGTGTGGGACAGCACTGGGACATGCTCCTGGAAGCTGCTTACCCCAGCAGAAACCCTTTTTCTGTCTGCTTTTGGCTGCAGAAGCACCCAGTTGTCATGGTGGTGGGGGCCATTGCTTGCCACCACGCCAAGGGGATGCCTTGTGGCACTTAGCTGCCAGGCTGAGGAGGAGCTATGTGTTCTCTGACAACTAAGAACAATCATGCCCCCCATCCAGCAGCTTTGCCACCAGTGGAAATGAGCACAAGGAGCCAGCACCAAGTGTGAAACCCACACAAACAACTAAACACAGACAACTCCACCTGCCACACAAATCTCTGCTGGTGTAACTGCTGCTCCAGTGCTTTGCTGGAGGGGAGGAGGTCAGAGCAGTCCCTGTGGATGCAGCTCCATTATGGGTGTCTGCAGAGCATCCGAGGAGCATCTCTGTTTGCCTCACTGCATCACACAGCCCATCACCTTGTTCATGCTGGGTTGTTTCCCAGAGGCTTGAGCTGGGCAATGTGTTGCACCAAGCATCTGTGACTTACCAACTTAGCTGAGACCACAGGAGAGCCCAGGCTGCTGCAGCAATACTGCCAGCTCCATCACAGCACAGTGCACTGGGGCAACAAGGGCTGGGAAGAGAAAGAAACACAAATGCCTTGCTCTCATCTTGGCTTCTCCATGATCTCTAACTGCTGTGTCTGTCTCTCTTCTCACCCATGCCACTCCACTGTGTCCCTTCATGGCAGCCTTTCATGCTGCAAACTGAGAGCTGGAGGGAAGTAGGATTTGCAATCACCTGTCAGCCTCCCAAGGACTTTCCTTGCCCATTTGTGGGGTTACCTGTCAGAAGGAGAAACACTCATCAGAGTTAAGCAGCCTGACCCAGTTCCCTTTAACCACTCTCAGAGAACACTATGCCAAGCACCTTTGTAATGCAGATAAAATGAGATTTTATGGCTCCGTAGTCCTAGCAGCATAAAATAATACTGGAAACTACCTACTGGAGTAGGGAATGCATCCTAGGAAGAAATGGAGACACATGGGAGGTTAATCATCTGTCCTGGGACACTGGCAGATATCTTCTCACCAGTCTTACTGGACGTGAGCCACTGAGTATTCAGCCCAGTGTGCCACCCAAGAGAAGTCTCACCAAGCATCTGCTAGATGCTTCAGCTTATTTTTCACATGAAAAAATTTCCCTAGCAAGATGAAGCAGGAAACTGGACAATTTTTATTTTTTTTTTCATTTTCTTATAGGAAGCAGCTCAAAATTGAGAAGCAACCAAGCATCAAGAAATGCCTAATGAACACAAACTCTGCCTACACCTGAAATCCCAGCAGAATCCCTAAGGAACCAGGCACCCACCATCATCTCACATTCCTAGTCTCCACGGTTGGAAGCTCAGGCAATGAAATGGCACACGTCTGAATCCTCTGTTCTGCTCCTGCTTCTCACTAGCAAGGTACAACCTGGCTGTGAAAGGTGCTCCAGCATGCCACAAGGTCTGGTTCAGATCCATCCAGCAGTCAGTTAACTCAGGTAAGCATGAGGCTGATTTGAGCTGTGAGGAGCAAGAACTGTTACAGACTGAACTGTTAGACAAATCCCACTCTTATTTTAAAATATTTTATTAATAACCCATTAGTTAAGGAATATAAGGACAATGTCTTCTTACACTTTAACACTAAAGAGTATTTGTGGAGTAAGAACAATCTCTGAAGAAAGAAAGTTATAATTAAGTACAGCATGGAACCAAACACAGACAAATCTTCAAACAAGATCAAGTTCTGGTTACACCTTTATGCACTGTGTAGAAAATTAAATGGAGTTTCATTTTAAAAGACAAGCAAGGGAATACAGTAACAGAACTAGATGGTAGATTTCTGCTGGACTAAACATCTCTTTTCTAACAAAAGTATTAATTAGAAAAGACAGGACGATCCCTTCAAAACATCTATTTCTAATGAGATCAAAAACACACAGAGTGCTCTATTAAAATGGTTGTTTTCTCACACAGCCTATTTCATGGGCTGATCTCAGGATTGTTAGCTAGTATTGTAAAACATTCTCAAACCCTAGATTATGTTACCTCATTTGAACTATTTAAACCAGAACTCTGCTGTCTGTTAAGAAATCAAGAAAATGTTGAGAGAGATTTTTATCAGAGTCGTGTTTCATGTAGCAAGGAATTAAAAAGAAGTAACAGGATGAGGACTGTGACTCTGGCAGCAGCATGGGGAATATACAGTTGTGTAGCCAAACAGCAACATCAATACTACAAAATTATGCCAGTGAGACAAACCTGACATTTTAACAATGTAAAACAATATACACCAGCAAAAAGTTGAACAGCAATAATCTTTAGTGTTACTGAAAGGAAGGGAAAGGAGGAAGGAGCCTGATGCCTAGGAGCACATATAATGTATAATGAGTAATTAAAATTATCAACAGGTTGTCTGTGAGAAATCTGCAAGAAAGCTACTTACTTCATGATAAAAAAAATGCACTGGTTGTTTCAGCTTCACACAGACAATGTGTATTATCTTGTAGCTGAGACTAGAAAGGTCCCACGTGCACTCAGGACAGGAGGGACCTGGGGCACAGCCGAGTTAGAGAAGGACACCCCGTGCTATGTGTGGACACATGGACCACTGCTGGGCAGTGGTGATCTCCTGGCTCTGAGGAAACTGCCTTGATTTCCATAGCTGAGGTCAGGCATACCAGTTCATGGCCACGACAGAACTTGGACATCCAAATGCTGCCAGGTGCACACAACCTGGTGGGGTATAACATGGTCAGAACAAGCCTCAGTGGGAGGAGATGAAGGATTCTTGTGATGCATAAACAGAATTGTTTGCACTGTGCTGCGTCTCCTCCAAAGCTCCCAGAGCATGGAACTGACTTGGTGGTTCTGTGATCAGCTCAAGATGATCCAGGGAAATGGTGCTACATTGTGCCTGCTTGTGTTGGCTTCAGTGACAGGCAGAGAGAGCTTTTAGCAGATCACAGAATCACAGAACAACCCCAGTTGGAAGGGACCCACAAGGATCATCAAGTCCAACTCTCATTAGCCACAGGACAAACCCCAAGGTCACATGAGGAGACTAAGGGCATTGTCCAAGCAACATTCATCCCATGGCTATATGATTGCTAAAGTCAGTGCAGACAAAGCAGAGGGTGCATGTACAAAGGAATGCCCCCAAAACTGGCACGCTCTTAAGTCAGCCACTGGACTGAGTCTATACCTGACCAGCCCCAGGTATAGTGTCACAACAGGGAGCTGGGAGGAGAACTTCAGTGCCCTGGTCATACCCACTGCTGGCCAAACTCCTGGTGCTGCTCTCCAGCAGCCGAGACGCTCAGCAGCAGCAGTCCTTCAGCATACTGTCGTGCTTGCAGGTGAATGACTTGGTTTTGGAGTCAAAGGAAGTCACCAGAGGTTCCTCTGCAGTGAGCTTTTTGGAGAAAGGTCCATCTCCCTTTCTGCACATCAGCAGTGGCAGCATGACTTGTACAGGTTCTGTTCTGTCACTGGGGAAGGGCAAGGGCTCGTCCATGAAATGAATTGCAAACTGAGGTGCAGCTGTAGAGCTCTGCCCCCAGCTCCACAGGCAGTGCCTGATCCTCCCAAGCTGCAGCATTTATACCTGTGCCATAGCATCTGCTCCCACTGGACTGGGAATTGCCCTTACTGCCTGCAATAACACTTCACTGCCTTATCTTAACCCTGCAAAGTCATTTGTTTCAAAGCTTTGTGGCAGTGAGTTCTGGAGGTTATTTACATACTTCCACTGCCCAGTTATGATTTTTTTCCTTTCTACCTTCTTGCTAACACACACACACACACTAACTCCTGCCTAGTCTGCTCACTGATTTCCAGCCTCTCAGAGTCCTGGTGCTTCAGAACACTGAATGGCATTTCTGAGACTCCTCGGGATATCAAGCAGCAGCTGGAGCAACAGAGCAAGTGCAATGACTACAAATTTACCAGAACCTCATGCTGGAAGGAGATGCTGTAGGACAGGGTGAGATGGAAGCTCCAATATCCTTCCCAACAGTGTACATGGAGGCATGGAAGTACTCCTCTACTGAAGATCTGGAGCTAACAGGGTTTGGTGGAGGATTGCAAGGGCACAGGCTGGTCCAGCACAGGGCACACAGCGACACAGCTCTTCACAACAGAAGCAGGGATAGGTGCTGGTGGAGCAGGGTTCTCCCTGCTGCAAGCAGTGGTATCTCAGTCTGGATTTTAGCACAAAAAAACAATGTCTGAAGTCTGTTTCAGGATCTCAGCACGCAGCTCCCTATATAGCTTGGGGAGAAATTCAGTAAGGAAAGAGGGAGATGGGTATCGTTTCCCTCATTTCTTAAATAAATATACAGCTCTCTGAATCCTCCAGGAAGGCAGAACATTTACCAAATATCCAAAGAACAGAATTACCAGTCCTTGTTACCCCCGAGGAGCTGGTCCAATCTGTAGTGTTTGCCTGAAGCAGGGCAGAGAGGCTAAGGGAAAGGTGGAGAAATGTTCACCCCACACCAGGAGGCCAGGCTGAGGGACATGTCAGCAGTAAGCAAACAGTGTCAGCAAGAAAGAGTCACTGGATGATTTTCTAACCAGACTGGCTGGTATGAGACCAATGATTTGATTTTAATTTTTAAGCTCTAGCGTTGTTCTTCTCTTAAAACCAAAACCCAAAAGCCCTTTGGCCAGGACAATCAGAATTGACTAGAAAATTTCATGTGTTCATCCAAAGCCCTCAGCAAGTCCACTGCTTACAGAAGACTGAGAGCTGATCTCTGGAAGCCAAGATCATCTCAGATGTCTCCATGTGGGCACAAAAAAAAGCAAATATATGTCTCCAAGATGACAAGTTACTTTTTCAATGGCTGGTTCTTTTTTCCCCAAGATCACAAGTTAATTTTGTAACTGTTAGTTCTTCTTTATCTTCACTAGTGTAAGCTTGTTAAGGAAAAATGGATCAACATCCCACCAGCTGAAGCAGTGTCCTTTGGCCAGCTCCTGCAAAACAGTCCTACAGAGAAACACAACCTGACCCTCCAGCAGGGAAGGTGTCCTGCAGCAATACTTAGAAACAAAGTGAGAGAGACATCAGCTCTGCAGCACTAAGCATTAAACAAGAGTCAACAACCAGTGCAAACATACTCCTTAGAAAAATGCAGTATAAGAATAAATTAAAACTTATAATGGACTAAAACAAAAGAGTAGATCTACTGCTTCTTTTCTCCAACAGACATGAGGTAGTTGTGTTGTTAGGGAGGAAAAACAAAAGAAAGAGAGAAGTAGTAAAATTGCTACTCTATACCACACACTACTCCACTTTATAAAATTAAATAATATAAAGATGTTCCAAGGAAATAAAAATACATGTGGTACATTAAAAGGACAGATGCGTACCTAAAATATTAGGTACAAGAACCTACATAAAACAAAGCCCAGGTTGGTGAAATGACCCAGACACTGAAGAAGGTTCTCTATAGTACAAGTTGTTAGAGGCACTCGTAGAGTGTGTAATAAAAGGCCACGACACCAGCCTGCTACTGACAGTTATAGCACACAGAGAGAGCCTTCTAATCCTTTTAACCACGGGAGGGCAGAACAGGCTGGGCCTTACAGCTCACTGAATGTGTTTGTGTTGGCTTCTGTTCCTTGGGAGACTCCTCTGACAAAACTCATGTCAGTGCTGCGAGGCAGCAGGCAGTGCCAAGGCATTCCCTGGTGAAAGACAGTTGAGAAGAATCCCTCTGTACACTGTGCCTCCTGCCAGCCGCCTCGAGGACTACAGCAAAGTGCCAGCCCCAGTCTCACGCAGAAGGCTCCGCTCTAGCCGTGCTTTCACGTCACGCTTTGGCAGATGGCTCACTCCTGCTCCCACCAACACCAACTTACTCATCAGCTTCAGCAGGAAGAACATGGGCTCTTATCAATCTACCTAGTGGTTTCTTGAAGGCAATATTTATTTAGAGCTGACAGGTTGGAATCCTGCTCTGGTGAGATGCTGTGCCTTCTTAGCTCCTGCTGGGCTCAGTGAGATGAGGCACACAGAACCTCGCAGGGACAGGTCCCTCCTAGTGCTTCTAGCTCTCCCATGATCAAAATCAGATTAGTTTACTCTTCAATGATTGTGGACACATGCCATGCTCTCAGATGCTGAGGATGAACTGGTTAAACCAGAGTTACTACAGAGGGGCACCTCCTCCAGGGCTGGGGAAAGCAACTGGCACTTGGTTGGTTGTACATCCTCCCTGCCTTCCCGGATGGAGTCCAAATCTCCACTCTCCACTGACTCCAGACTCTCCCCATGCCTGTGGAAGCCATTGGTGAGCCCACAGATGCCAACAGCCTCTGTTTTGTTAGTCTTTCTGTCAGTACCTAAGAGCTGGTCCTGGACCTGAACCTCAGAATTTTCTGTGCAGTCCACCAGCACTTGGCTAGCATTCTTCTGGGTGCTGGGAGAGCTGGGAAGAGCCAGCTCCCTGGAGGGGAGCTCTTCAGGCTCCTGCCCCTCAGTTTCCGTCTCTTCGCTCTCCAGGGTGTGCAGCTGGGAGTCATAGTCTCTGTCACAGGCTGAAAAATCAGAGTGGACAATGACCTCTGCTTCCACTTGGTGCAGGTTGGCTGGTGGGTGGCTTTTCTTTGCTTCACTCTGTTATCAAACAGGGGGAAGAGTAAAAAAAAAAACCAAAAGGTAAAGTAAAGGAAATTCATATAATTGAGGCTGTGACCCAACCAAGCTCTGAAATCTATTTCTCTTTAATCCCACAGAGAGCAACAGGATGTCCACATGCCTCTATTAAGCATTATCTCGATATGTTTCTTGGAGCTGAAGCCTTAAGAAGCATCTGAAATCACCTCAGGACCATTATTTCTATTTTACTTTGGGGAAAGCAAGTCCCAAGGGAGTGAAGTGATTTGACCCCAGTTTCTTGGCAGGCTGGAGCAACCATTCCTCCAAGCCTCTGTCAAAGACCATAATTTTTGAAGCTCCCCAGTCTGTCTCCATGTTAAGGGCCAGATTTCCTAAGGCTAAGTGGGAAGTGCTCTAGGAAACTGGCTTCTGAGGCAGCTCATGATACAGACCCAGGGCTCCCTTCACTCTCCTGGTTTAATTTTGGCTACAAATCACACAATGTTAGTTCATTAGAGCCCTGGTTGCAGCTTGGAGAAGTTGGTGGGAATTCCAGCACTTTAATTCAGAAAGAAAACAGCCAGTTCTCCCGCAGAATTTTTAAGTGGAGTTCAGGCTACAGCTCTCCACAAATCTGGGTAACAAGGAGGTCATCCTGCTAGGTTATCATTCAATAACTTAACAGACAAATTATTTTGGAAGCTCACTAAGAGTTCTCGAGGCAATCAGCTCTAAGCCTCTGGGTTGAGTGTGATTTAGGAGCAAGAAGACACTTCAAAGTATAGAAGAAGTGATACCTCACATGTCATTTGTGCCTTCTCTGGAAGCCAACTTTGTGCATCATTTACATATTTTAACACTTTTCTCCTTTTGTTGACAAACCCTGATGGGTAAGCTGTGCTGTAAAAGGTGCCCTGTAATTAGGTTGTAAAACATTGTCTTAACTCTAGCCACAATGTTAATTACATCCTGTGTATAATTGATTTTCACACTACTATCTAGGAAGGAAACATAGGTAGTTACTTAGAAGTGTTTGCTGGGGGTGGAGAGTGGGAGGTGAACTTTTTAAAGCAATAAGCCAAGAAATCTTCTGGTACAGAGTCAAGCAGAACAGGTGTCAGCTTGTTTTGCTGAGGCTGTGGCACAGATGTTGTACAAACTCTACCAAACACTGGAGTAAATATTCTTTCCAATGAAGCAATTCCAGAAATTGCATTTCCTCAAGACCTATGCACCTACATAAAGAAGACAAGTGCACTGGAAATTGCTCTACCCTCTTTAGAGAAGGGGTTTAAATCAACCCTTGATCTTTTTGACTCCTTTCACAGGCAAAAATGCAATCCCTCCTTCGGGTGAGCACACAGTAGATCTTGCTGACTGTGCTGAGCACTGCAGCTCCTAACTCATTCCTCTGGCTGCTTGCAGCAAGGCCACAGCAAAGACCCAAAGCTGCTGGTGCCTGTCTCCAGGTCCTCAGGAACTAGGACTGCCACAACCCTGCTGACAACTGAGCTGCCTGACTCCACCTGACCACCACCAAAACAGCAAACCCACAGCACAGGCCTTCAAGAGCTGGAGTCAAGGCAGAAGATATGGGGAGAGTTGAGGCTTTTAGTGATTCTTGTTAAAAACAAACAGCTTTTACTCAAATCCCATCAGTCTCACTGGCACACACTCCTATATCCAGGAAAAAAACAGATAAAGCCCAGGATCAGTCAACTAAAGTTAGCTTACAGAAGAAAACATTTTCTCCTGTGCTGCAAAAAGGAGAAAGAGAGATCATAGAATCCTAGAATGGTTTGGGTTGGAAGGGACCTCTGGAGCTCATCTAGTCCAACCNCCCAGGATGCGATTAGCATGGGGAACATAAAGCCAAAACCACGCCAGAATCCACAAGGCAATCAAGCCCTGAAGACACTCACCATCATGGCATCATAAACCAGAGCTTGTAACAGAAGCTTCTGTCCTGTGCTGGAAGGGAGCTTCAGTGATCCATTCACAGCAGAGAGAGGCTCTTTTGTGATCATGTCCCCATATCTGGCTATGCTGTTTGTCCAGGGCTGGCTGGCTGATTTATTCCATGAAGACTGCAGAAGAAAAGTGAGAGGAGAAAAGATCCAATTATTACAGATAGAGGTTCTTATCCTCATATACCTGAAATGAGAAGCAGCTTGGAAAAGGAAAGTGCAAGTTGGGAAAATACCACAGGAGACCACTTCTGATGGCATCAAAGTAAAAATGCTTGCTGCAATGGACTGGCACAGTCACCTCATCACCACTGGTTTTATTGCTCTGCTACTTGGTCTGATGCAGAGCAAGTGGAGAAAAGTTGCCAGATAGTTCACAACTCATCTCATGAGCTTTCCACTCATATTTGGAGATCAATAGGTATATCATGGCACAAGACTTCATTTAAATGTCCACTGAAATCAACTCTCTCCAAAGCAGCAAGCAACCCAGAGGAGTATGAGACTACTGAAAAACACTACAAAGCTGGAAAGGAAGAGGGACAGTGGAAATGTGGAGCAGAATGATGACAGCATTGGCTCTGGCACAGGTGATGCTCTGCAGCATGGAGCAGGACCCTCACCTGTGTGCACTGACACATGTAAGACCTGAAGACAATGCTATACTGCTGTGCAGACTTCCTGCCCTAAACTAGGGCTTGGGTAAACACTCTGCCATTCTCCATCAACACAGAGGCACAAAACTGGGGGCCTTATTTTTTTTTTTCTTTTTTTTGCAACAGACCACCAAGCGATTCTTAGCTCAGCTTTAAATCCCCTGGGCAACCAGTGTTACCTTGTTTGTAGATCTAATTAAATTATATGGGCTGAACACAATTTGTTCTGGGTTCTCTCAGCTTCCCCTTGCAATAAACTGTTGAATGCACACCTCTGTCTATGGGAAATGTGTGCCTTTAAGAGCTGAAGTTATTTAACAGCTCAGACTATTAGTTCACAAGCAGAAAAGTCTTTTCTTTCCAAGATTTGATTTTATTGGGCTGTCCTGCATATACCTGAGCTCAGCCTTGTTACTGACTCACGTACACATAGATCACACACACATGTAGGCTCAGCTATTAAGGACCACATGAGCCAGTTATCTCTAAGCTCTCATCCCACAGATGTTACATGTTGCCTGGATAGAAGTGAGAGGACAACACAAGGCTTAAGTGAAGAGGAAATCCTGACCTGACCCAACTGTGAGTCTACATGTGCATACAGAATATTCTGGTGTGAGCACAATAGCTGTGCAGGGTGAAGATATGTGGCCCATCTATTCAAACCCACTAACCATCTCTTGTTCACTGTCTGGCAGAAGAAACCCAGGTTTCTGCTCTGCATATGTGGCTGCTACTTAGGCCAGATCTTTCCACCAACAGTCAATGTAGCACAAGTCCAGCAGGGATGGCAAGGAGACTTCTGACATCAGCCTGACCTTGCGTGAGTCATTTGACCTCCTTGTGCCTCAGTCCATCTGGCTGGAAATTAGGCAGAAATACATGACCAGATGTTGTATGTGAGCCAGGCATTCCTAAGTCAGCTATTTAGCAAGAAGCAAATGCTACCTCGTGCTGGCAGAAGGCACATTAAAGCACTCATGTATGCACTGAAGGGCTGCCTGAGCTGCTCCTGAGCACCCTCTGTCCACCCTGACTCAAGCACCAAAGGAGGCAGAGCAGCACCAACCCCAAGTCAGAGGGGGATCAAGCCTTAAGAGAACAAGTAGTAAAGGGCTTCATTTACATGACAGCACCCTGCAGAACAGGGAGGTGCAAACCCAGTGCTGAGGATATCAAGCACTCACTAATTTAGAAGAAGATGCTGGAGGCAGTGTCTTTGCCATTGCTCTCCCTGCAATCCTCAGCAATATATTCTGAGCCAAAAGCATTCCCTAATTGCTCTCGCTCTAAGTGGACAATCATTAAACTACACTTTAATAGCAAGAAATCAACCAAGCTCTCAGACAGAGCTGACAAGAAGGAGTATCACTGCACACCAGTGCTCGAGGAACATGTTCCATTTGCTTCCGCGCTGCCATCTGAAAGGTTTTCGGCAGCGACGTCGCTGACTGATGGCTTCTGTGCCTCTTCCAAGGAACATACGTTCCTGAGCAAATAGTGCCTGGAAATCTCCACCCTGAACCCCCACAAATATGCACACCAATGTGTGTCCTATTAGAGCTGTCTCCACGCAGATCTGCCATCAGAAAGATCTGAGCAGCACCCGCATAGGCGCGCACGCACACACACGGAGAGAGCACACTCGCAAACCTTCTTGCAGGCATCTTGTGAATACCAAGAAATGTGGAAAGGAACAGGCAGCTCTGCTGCAATCCCCCATGGACCATCTGTTAGAGGAAATGTCAATCTGCCATGTTTACATAGGTTTTGATGACTCTGGGAACAGCCTGTTCAGCTCTGGCTGAAATTGGCTGCAATGAAGAACAAACTTGTTTTGTACCAGTTTGCAACTTTCAACAAACAGGAAAAAAAACCAACCCAACAAAAACCCATCAGCCAGACAACATGGCCTATATCCCACATGTTGTTCGAGCACATTATGTTTTGAGAGAAAAAAAAAACCAACCACCAAAAAAACCCAAAAACCTCCTGAGGCTTAGACTCCAAGGCTGGGCAGTGGCAATTAACTGTAGGTCTGTTTTCAGCACAAGACCTAAAGAAGGTCTTGTGTGCTTGAAAGCTTCTCTGCTTTTTTAAGCAGTATCTTTAGGTGTAGTAAGTGATACTAGTTCTTCCTACTCGACGGGGGCTAGTGAATGGCTAAAGGAAGAAAAATGTTCTCCTGGTTTTTACACTAGAGTAATGAAGGCAAGGATTGTCAGTCCAATAGTAATTTAAAGAGAGAAAGATCTCTTTGTCAGTTCACTGCAAACACAAAGAATGAAACCTAATAAAAACATCTTCCAATAAAAGGTGTTTCCATTACAGCTAAATCCTTATCAAAGCAAACAAGCCTTCTCATTTTAGTCTTTTTATAGAAACTCCAACTGGTAAAAATGTGCCTAGATCAGGTTACCTTTCGAGTGACAAGTAATGATTTCATACAAATATATGAGCTGAGAATGAATACATAGGAAATGTTGCTCCTGAAACCTTCCCTGGTGTATGAGAATGGTTACTTAAAGTAGCTTGAAATCCTGTACAAAGCAAGGCTGGGGATATTTCAGATGTGCTCAGCTTTCAAGGGTGTCATAGTGGACAGAAAGGATTCCTTGCTGAATGGCACCACAGCAGCTGGTGGGAGTGGGAAAGCTCCACGTCATGCAAACACAGAGGCATCCCTGCCCGCAGCTGAGCCTCTAAACAAGATGCAACAAACACAGACCTCTCCCCCACCAGATAAAGGAGAATCTCTGCTGGCTTTCAACAGGAGCACAGCCCTCATCCGAAGACCTTCCAGAAAATACTGGGACTTATTTTCAACACGAAAATGACAACTCTGATAGATCCAAATTCCCTGATGCATTCCAGCTTTTGTTCCCCAAGTCACATGGATGCTTCATGGGAAAGGCAGTCCCCATGGTGAGGCCCATAGGGAAGGAGCAGGGCAGCAAGCAAGGAGGCTTCCAGCTCACTAGAAGCACAACGTCAAACGTTTCCAAGCCAAAACACTTGGGTTTGGCTTCATGCAATGAAAAGCTGAAGTCTTCCATGGAAAGCAGATGCTTTTTAACATTCTCCCCCACCCCCTACATTGCTTGGCCCAAAAGCAGCAGTGACAGAGATGTCTGAAGCAGAGCCATTTGATCCTCCTCAGTCCATCTGTCGAAGGAAGCAGAGCTGCATCACCACAGCCTGTGCACAACCATGTCATTTATAAGGTGGGCTACTGAAGGCATCAGTCTGGGGATCACTTGGAAGGGGAAGAGAGGAAAATCCTCCCGTATGACCACTGGGAAAGAGGCAGAAAGGAAGGAAAAGGCCCTGCTAAATGGGTGAACATTCTCCTGCCTAAGGCAGCTGCCAGCCATCCAGAGGGGCCCTTTGCTGACAGCTCAGCTGCAGGGGCAGCACCTTGCTCTCCTACAAACTGGGGCAGGGTGGCCAGACAGCTCTGGTGGACTGTCCAGCAGCACAAAGACTGTCCCACCTTCTGCTCACATCATCCTGCACTCCCAGCATTACTTGCAAAGGCTCAAGATGAATCATGGCCCTATGTTTGTAGGAACTGGTGATCTTGACTTGAATACAACCAACGGGACTTCTTAAAACCCAATCCCTGTTATTCTTCATGGGAGTCAGTTCAAATCTCAGCATTGTTAAAGCCTTCCTAACCTTAGACTCCCTGTTCTCCAGTCCCCACACTTGCAAAGTAACATCATAGCACGGGGATAGTCCCTTCTTTGTCTTTGTACATCTCCTAACAACACGGAGCCTCCAATCTCCACTGGAACCTCAGGCTGCCAGAGGAACAAAACCAATAAAGAATAATCCATGGAATGCTCAGTAATGAGCCAGCATGCGAAAAGCCTGAAAGCCTGGGAGCAGCTATCAGTGCTACTGCTAATGGCAAGTGTTACCTAGCCAACAAAAAAGAAGTTTCAGGAGCATAACTTGAAGGGAGAGAGGCAAGCAGGCAACTGGAGAAGGTCACACAGGCCTGGAGCTGCCAATTCCTTGGCATCACAGCTACACACCCCTGCCTGACAGTGGTAGAAGCACTGGACTAAGAGTCTGTCCCAGCTAATGTCATGAGCTCTGTGGTGACATGATAAGCTGTTAAATAAAACGGATCCTTGAGACATTTCTCACTCCCTTTTTTTATTGACTAGGACTGCAGGTGATAGTACCTGACCTAGAGAACCCTAGGGAGCTTCCTCTTTTGCCAGGCTGGGCCAGGAATTTCCTTCCACAAGGATTTTCTCCTTCCTGTGGCTTTACCACATTGCTTGCCATGGGTTTTTACAACCCCAACTACCCACAGCATGAGAGAAGAAGAGAGAAGGCAACAAAAGCAGCTGGTCACTGTAGGGTAGCAAGCTCCCAGCAACACTCCATTCTAGGCAGGGCCCCTGGGGGTTCTAACAGCCTAACTTAGATGGCTGCTGGAAGAAACTATTTGCAGCACACAGGACAACCTGAGGAACCTACAGCTCACTCCTGGGCCTTGCCTAGTAGCATTTTACCTAGAAGCAGGGAGGCACACACACTTACAATTGCACCTGACTCTGAATGCTATCTGTAGCAAGGACCAGGCATGTGTGTACCATACTCATGAACCCAGCCAGGTAAAATCACATCCACATCTGGCCTCTTGGCAACTGCAGCATAAAGATGTTTTTGGCTCAAGTCTTTTTGCCGTGATTATATGTGACAGAGAGGACACCACATCGCTCAGGTGACACTTGAACTGGGCAGAGGAGGGAGCAGGTCCTCCTGCATGGGAGCACATCTCCCTCCAGTGCTCACTCCCAGCAACGACAGCCTGTTGCTCCTGACCACCACTGGAGCTCTCCTTCACCTGCCAGGTCATCCTTGCCGGTCGGCACGGGTGACAAAACTGCTCTCCGGGTGGCTGCTCCTCAGTGATCCTTGCTTTCCCTACTCACATCCATCAAAAAAACAAGCTCTTTCTTCTGCTGGCAAAAACCCTCAGTGAATTTAACTCTCAGTGGCCTTTCCAATTATGGAGGCAGAGACACTATAGCCAGAATCACCCTGCTCCCCTGTCCTAGTTTCAGCTAGAGCAGAATTGACTCTGCTAAGGCAGTATTGCTGCCAGCCAAGGTTCCTTTAAAAGTGAGTGCTTTTATCTGAAAGCTGGCAGCATGTTTTCAAAACATTAGCGACTTCTAATAGCTTAAGCCTAAAATGTTTGGATTATAGCTGAGAATTGGAATGTACATTTTCCTGTGATTTCACGGAGAAGTCGGGAGGGGTGCAGGGTGAAAGCCTGAGCCTATGGAAAAGAACAGGCAGGACAGGTGACCTCAGACTGACCGAGTATTCCATTTCATACATGTCATGCTCCATATAAATTCAGGAGGCTGAGACCTCTGGGGCTCTCTTTCACTTTCCCTTGCAGTCGTGCTGTGGTAATACAGCGATCGGAGGGAGAGCGGGAGTTCTGATCTTGGTGCTGGCTCTTTATCTATATTTATATATATAGTTTGTCTGCTGTTACTGCTCTCTATTAAAAGTAATTAGAACTACTCTCTGTCTTTTCCAATCCACAAGTCTCATTATTTCACTCAAACCATAACCTCCCCAAAGCTCCTATCTCAGAACATAACTCCACTGCTGGACACTGCCAGCCTCTGTGACAGGTGCTGAGTTCCCCAAGCTCTCAGGCCTTGGCACTGCCCTCTCTGGCCTCTGCTCTGCACACATTAAAATCTTGCTGTAAACCTCTGCAGGCAGGATTTCTTCTTTGGAAGAGAGATCTGGGCGTGCTGTCCCCAGAAAGGCCTCCCCCACCCTGACCTGTTCTCAGGGTAAGTCACCACCACTGAAAATATTTGCTCCTTATTGAATAGAAAGAGCTGTAGGAAATTTCTCATACTCTTCAGCTTGGGTCCAGACAGGCACCTACATTCCACTGAAATCCAAAGATGAGGCTTAGCTGTTAACTGCCTCTCCTTCAGCCAAGCACTGAGCTGCCATGGCAGTTGGGGATGGCCAAGGGCATGGCTTCAGCTCACAAGACAATTAAAGCCAGCAGAAGACACTGTTTCCAAAAGCCCACACCCATCACTAGCAGCAGGGCCAGGCCAGGTATCCTGAACTCACCTTCCCCCCAGTGACACACAAGTACATCGTTGATGCAGACATGAAATCCCATGTGCTCACAGTGCATTTGTTTTACTGAACCTCCTAATTACTTTACATGCTCTCCCTGGGCTACAAAGAGAGACATAAACAGATTAACTAAATTAGGCCAATTAAAGGTTCCCTAATGGAATGAAATGTTTCAGGCAAGCTTGAGAGAGGAAATGGGCAGGGAGGAGTGAAAGACAAATGCAATATCAGGCAAACCAAGCAGGGCAGAAAAAGACTACTGCAAAATAAAACACAAATAAAACACAATTTCATCTCTTGAAGTTGATGAAACACTGGCCCAGGTTGCCCAGAGAGGTGGTAAATGCCCTATCCCTAGAACCATTCCAGATCAGGTTGTTCAGAGCTCTGAGCAACCAGCTGTAGTTGAAGATGTCCCTGCTGTCTGCAGGGGATTGGACTAGATGACCTTTAAAGGCCCCTTCCAACCCAACCCATTCTGTGATTCTATGGTATCTTCATGTGTATTCAAGTGAACACAGTATTTATGGACAAAGCTCCTTTTACTCTAAGGAAAAGAGTATCCTGGAAGGCAGAGCATCTGCTCTAGATATTACACTACCTCTATGCCACAGCAACAGGAACAGTGCAGCTTTCTGCACCAGGAAGTCTGGTAGCTTCTTCTCTGGAGATGAGGAGTCACTCTCCCAGGGGATGGAAAGGAGTGGCAGATGACATAGGCTTCCCAAACTTAGATCTGACAGCCGAGACTAAGCCAGTCAATTTTACAGAGAGGGAAATGCATGGCTGCCCAGTGCCAGCCTGCAGCCAAGACTACCAGCACTTTGCAGAGCCAGGACAGGATCAGACCCTGGCTTCCCAGCAGCAACACACCTAGCTCTTGCTAGGGTGGGAGCCAGGTCACTCCCTGTGTGAGTCCTTACCTTCCTCTTGCCGTGGATGATGTCCTCAGGGAGGGTTGTGTGGATGAGGCTGTGCACTTCTGTCAGTTCTGTGATGTCCCCCAGAAGCACAGGGGCATCCTCTGGCAGTGGGGACATGAGGGACTCTAGCTCATGCGAGTCCAAGGTGGCACTGGGAGCTGCCACTCCTTGCCTGCTCCGGTGGTAGTAAGTGTGGTTGCCAGCTGCCTGGGAATCCAGGCCTGGCAGGCCTTCCCTGAGGGAAAAACAAACAAGAGTTGACATCTCTCATGAGCCTCTTTCCTGTGTCCCAAACAGCCTCAAGATTGCCAAAGTGATCCCCCTCCAGGCCATTCAGTTGTCCCTGTAGAAGTGACCAAGCCCAAGCCCCTGCCCTGATGCTGCTAAGGAAGGGGATTCCCTATCAATGTCCTACTGTAACATCTCCCACTGCAACAGCCTCTCCCCAGTTGCATCTCTTCACCACCTTCCCTACTCCTAAAGCTCATCCAAAGCATGGTGCTGGTACAAAGCCCTCCCTGGCCAGCGGATCACAAAGGCAGCAGACAACACGAGTGCCAGCACTAGAGAAAGCACTCGCTGCCTCCTGCCTGTTGGGAGTTGTGCCACTCCTGTTATCCTTGCTTTACAGGTAAGAGATACAACAGACAGAAAGGTTTGTGCCACATTAGGATGAGACTTCAGAAGCTACATGTACCTAGTCCCGAGATCTGCTGCCAGCTCAAAGCTCTTCTCAACAACTAAGCTGGTTTCTGTTCCAAAAGCTTGTGGCTGGATTCAGACCTCTGGGATAGCAGTGGGCTTTGGGCTGATTCCAAGCCCCCTTACACCATCCTGTCACTCACTGGGAAGTCTTTCATCATTTTCCCAACTGGAAGCTAATAAAATCCCTCCAAACATCCTTAGAGCTGTCCAGTCTCAGAAGCCAAATAGTGCCAACTCTAACAGACACAGGGTATAACCCAGCAAATAGTGGGTTTTCCCTTTTCTTGTTTTTTATTTTTTTCCCCTCCTTTCTCTAAAAAATAACCATCAAACCTATTAGTCTAACAATGCCAATTAAAGAGCATAAAAACTGAGAAAATAAATCAGTGACAAGCCTATACTGTGTACCTTAGCCAGCCAGCACTCCCAAGACTCAATCTTTGTATTAATTGAGGTAGCACTCTGCATCCCAAACAGTCCTGCTCCAGTTTAGCCTGGAGAAAAGGAGGCTCAGAGAGGACACTGTCACCCTCTACAACTCCCTGAAAGGAGGTTGGGGCAAAGTGGAGATCGGTCTCTTCTCCCAGTTGAACAAGCAATAGCACAAGAGGAAATGACTTCAAGTTGTGCCAGGGGAGGTTTAGGTTGGACATTAGGAACAATTTCTTCCCCAAAAGGGTTGTGAAGCCCTGGCACAGGCTGCCTGGGGAGTGGTGGAGTCAATTCCTGGAGGAATTGAAAAGACATGTGCGGAGAAACGTGGTTTAGTGGTGATTGGCAGTGCTGGTTAATGGTTGGACTCCAGGATCTTATGGGTCTCTTCCAACCTAATCGATTCTGTGATTCTAACATGGGGAGCAGATCACTGTGTATTTCATCTCCACATCAACCTCCTTTACCTCCTGTGAAGGTGAGGTGACACCTACCTCTGCTTGCTGTTGCGGAAGCTGGCACACATGCAGAACAGTATGCAGAGCAGCCCCAGGCAGACTCCCACAATGATTCCTGTGACAGAGTGGATATCCAGAACATCTAAGCAGGGGAAAGACAGATACATCATGTCAGCTGCTAGCAGGAAGAAGCTACAAAGTCTCTTACATTCAGAGAAGCACCAGCTCCACTAAACCCAATAGGTGATACCTCTATATGCACAAAGGAAGAAGGTTACGTGGCAGTGACTATTTAGAGCAGCTTAAAGCAAACCAGCATCTATGTACATTCATTAGTTTCAGGTTGCACAGGCCTAACAGAAAGGCAGCAAGATGCAGGTTGCAGGGGCTCTTCCATGGGGAAGGGAGATGAAGTTTGACTGAGGGATGGATTCTGCCTGAGGCCTGTGGAGCTGAACATCTGAGGGCTCTGCTGTGATCCTCTGCACTGGCCTACACGCAGTCATAGCTCACATCTTGCGCAGCGGCACCAGGCACTTCCTTGGCAAACACAAATGCCACAGCTGACAAATCACAGTCTCTGGCAACACAACTTGCTTCCTGCACACGGATAAAGGGGAAATTCATACCAGACAGCTTCTCCCGGAGGGTGTGCACATCCTTAACATTTGAATAGGGACCAGAGCCCACGACTGTCTTTGCTCCCATCTTGAAGAAGTATCTGGTATCACTCTCCAAGCCATGAACTTCAGTGCTGAAGATATTTCCTGATCAAAAGCAAGTCAAAAGAGGTTTAAAATGTGGAGTTTCAAGAGTATTCAGAAGCTGCAGCAGAGCAGCAGTGGAATTCCGCTGAACCCTCAGAAGTGAGGGATTTTGTGGCATGAGCCTTAAGAGGTAATTGATACACTTCTTTGGTATTAATGAACTTGCTGCTTAAAGAGCTGATGATACAGACTGCAAATGGTGTTGCTGGCATATGTTCTTCTAGGAATTACTGGCTGCCAGCCTGTATCTGCAGGATGTTTGCTGGATGATAATGGCTATTTCAGACCTAGTCATGTATGATTTCATGTCTCTCAGCAGTTGTGTCCCTGGATTCTCCTGAATGACCAGGCACAAGGCCCAGTATATACTCCAAGAATGGAGCATGAGCTCTTGACAGCATGAGCTCTTGAATGTTTATTTGTATGTGCTCCAAGTGAGGCAAAAATCAAGGCAGCAGGACTGACCAACCAGGGCTCTGTAGGCAGGGAAGAAGGCAGAAGAAGGAGGACATGGTGGGGTATTAAGAGTACCTCAAGGAAGCCCACCTTCTCGTGTCAGCAAGGTCCACATGTCATCTGGCTGTGTGTTGTTGGCATTATAGAGGATGAGGTACTCCACAATGATGCCATTGGGCTCAGCAGGGGGGCACCAGTGCACCTGGACAGCGTAGGGGTTGAGTGGGTGAAGCCGCAGGTCAGATGGAGGTGTGGAAGGACCTGGCAGAGACAAGTAAACATCCAGAGGGAACAGCAGAAAAGGGAGAGCATTCAACATGCAGGGCACAACAACTGCTCTGTGCTTGCTCTGAATCCTTCTCAGTGGTGCCCCAGGCATATTTGCAAGCATTAAATGATGGGCAATGTGCATGTCCAGACACCTCATCCAAAGAAGCTGTGAGGAGCACAGAGTGGAAGCTGCTGAGCCCAGTACAGGGCAGGACTGGTGCATCATGGCCAAGCAGACAAGGGAAATGTGACAGTGCTCACGAAACTACACATTGCTCATCTCTGAGAAAATATTCCCTTCCATCTTTCCCAAAGCCCTGCTTGCACTACAACTAATTCCAGCTAGGGGCAGGACCCACAACACCTTCAAAGGCCATTCCTGCAGCCCTGCCAGCTCTCTCAGGATTCTAGGATGAATCCCATCTGGCCCCATAGATTTCTGGATGTCAACATGTAGGAGTAGGTCCCTGACCATCTCCTCATGGATTATGGAGGGGGCATTTTGGTCCCATTCTCTTGGCTTGGGAGGCTGGCTTCCCTCAGTACAGGTGTTACTTTTATTAAAGACTGAGACAAAGAAAGCATTAAGTACCTCAGCTTTATCCTTGTCTTTTGTTACTATATTTCCTTCTGGGTCTAGGCTCTCTTTGTTCTTTCTTTTGTTATTAATGTATTTATAAAAGCTTTTCTTGCAATCTTTAACTTTCGAAGCCTTGGACCTTCTTGGATCATCTCTGCCTCCCAGCCTTCACCAGGCCTGAAGCTAAAAGGTGGAGGTCTTTTTGGAGAAACAGGCTGGGCAAGGCACTCTCTTTCTGCCAGTGACACTCAGCACTAGATAGGACCTAGTACTTAAGCAGTGCATTATCAGTTCTCTCTAATGTGCAGGATTTCTTTGAATCCAGAGGCAAACCCACAGTAACAGCAATCAGTGCCCCAGTCGTCTTTACGCGCTGCTCTCTGTTTACAAAGCAACTCTCAGCACATAGTCACAGGGGCATCCTAGCTTAGAGTTGTTCTGAGATCACATTAGGAGGGATTTGATAGAGAAATCTGGTAAGATTTCAGGGAAAGCCAGGAGAGATCAGGATTCATTTGCCATGAACACTCACGGTCAGGAAGGGTGAACCGCTCCACCACGCTGCCGAAGGGCCCATCGATGCCAACACCATTGGACTGCACAGCAAACTCATACCTGGTGTAGGGCTTCAAGCCACTAATGAGAATGTCTTCATCCGAGCTGCCAAAATAGGACACATTCACAAGGCCATGAAACTAGATGTTCTCTCAGCCACTGCCACTTTGATACCTTACCAGGAACACCGTAAGATATTATCCCAACTCTTATTTGATTTTTCACCTAAAGCTTCATCTCCTGCAGTCATGTGAATGCAAGAGCACTCAGCTCTCAGATACAGACCAAAGTAGGTTCACAGCCTCCAGGACCATCTCTGATGTACTTGCAAAGAAAAGCTTGAAAAGACAGCCTGGTTATAGGCTGAAAACCTGCACAGGAATCCAGATGTAAAATATATCCCCAAATTATTATATCTGCTTAAACTATAGCTATTTTTAAACTAAACTTGTGAGGACCATGTTATAAACTATGAATGCTTTCAGACTGGCCACAACTGCACCTGGCTATGTTATTAGCAGGGAAACAAGCATGTAAGGTCCAACCAGAGCAGAAAAGATGCAGAGACCAGCCAGTTAATGAGCCCTTGGTATTCAAGTCATAGCCAAGGCCCAGTGCCACTTTTCAGCAGTTCTGAATGTATCATTGACCAAGGCAGATGTCAAACACCCAAGATTTTTCACAGCACTGGAACTTCCATCCAGGTTCCTCCTGCCTCGTGTTTATTCCTAACATGAGCAATACATGGAGAAGAACCCTTAGCAGCCCTCTTTACCTTGTGTAGTATGTAACAAGGGAGGCATTTTTCAGGCCCCAGGGGCTGAAGCGCACAGTGTAGTTGACAATTTTGACTGTTGTGAAGTCAGGTTTCTTCCACCTAAGCCATATGGAAGTTGAGCTGTTGGACTCTGCATAGACTTGGACTGGAGGCAGTGGAGGACCCTTCTGCACTGGGGGATCTATGATGCAAGACAAAAGGAGAAAAGAGATGTGGAGATGTACATGGCTGTAGGGCAAGGGACAGCCATCATGGACACAGAAAACATGGAATAAAATAGCTCTAGGTTGTGACACCTGCACTGATATGCTGGCCTCCAGCACCAGCCTAGAGGCCTGGCTTAGCCCCTCTATGTATGCAGTGGTCCATGCTTCCCAGGTGTGGGAGAGATCACAGTGAGGATCCACACACCAAGGTGGTGGTGGAGCACTGGAGGTCAGCTTCAGAGCTCCCCACCAGGGTAAGGAACAGACTGTTCACCATCCCTCAGCAGACAAAGAGCTGAGAATGGAGCCTAGGTCTTTGGAGATTTTACTTTGCTGAGCTCTGGCATGCTGCTACTCGCATTCTCAGATCTTTGTAATCTAAGATATGAAACCCAGGTTGTTTGGCATTTCCAAGACCATCCCTGAGCCACTAACAGGGTCAGAGAGAACATGATGAAGGCCATCCACACCCTATGTAAGAACAACCCTAATGAGAAGGGAGGTATTTTGCTCCATTCTCTCCTTCTCAAGATCATTCCTCCAAGGCAATTTGCAATGACTGTCAAAGGGAGCTTCCTTATATTGGGATCTTCCCCATTTTCATAGTGTCCTCCAAGTTCAATTTCTGTAGCTTTACCTCTACCCTTCCTCTGAAGCCACATGCCAAGCAGAAGAGACAGACAACAAAAGAAGGGCATTCCTCACCTACTGCTGTTGCAGGTGCTTTCTCTGTTTTGCCCTTCCAAACCGCTGCATAACCATCTTCGTGTTTATTGAATGCCACCAGCTTAACCTCATAGAGTTTCCCAGGAGCTGGAAAAATCAATCAGGGTTTATCTGGGGTTATTTTTGTTACCAAACCTCCCCAGTCAGACATGCTTTCTTTGATCTCATCAGCTTTTCTCACCATCCAAGAAAGCAGCTTGAACAGAGTTGTATTTGCTAAAAAACACAGCAGGGAGGAGTCTCACAGGCTTCCCATACTCAAATACTATCTCACAGTTGGTCAATGTACCATCACAGCTACCCTCTAGCTCTCCCCTCACTTGGTACAGCAATTATCTGCAGCAAATGGACTTGCCCCAGCCACCACGGGTTTACTAGTATCATGGCCTGTGGCACATCATCTCATGATCTCCTGACCCTTGCAAACTACTGAAGAAATCTATGCATGGTGACTCCTCCACAGTATCCCAGTATGTCAGAGGTTGGAAGGGACCTAGAAAGATCATCTAGTGCAACCCCCCTGCCAGAGCAGGATCACCTAGACCAGCTCACACAGCAATGTGTCCAGGCAGCTCTGCAATGTCTCCAGACAAGGAGACTGCACAGCCTCCTAGGCAGCCTGGCACCTGCACTGGAAAGAAGTTCCTCCTCGTGTTAATACTAAACGTCCCTCTCCCCTGTGAAAGTGGATGCTTATTCCTGAGGACTGAGGACATCCTCTCCTCTCCAAAATGCACCTCCCATTTCTAAACTCCTTTCTGATTTACTCCCTGTAGTGAGACAGGGAGACTTCCCAGCAAGTCCTCACACACCCTGTTAGGTCACTGGCAGCTTTTGTTGTATGGTGACTATTTTGCCTCCAGAGCAGAGTTTCTTGATTTGCAGTTAGAAAAGCAACAGCACACACAAAATCCACACCAGAAACTTGAGGGTCTTCACCACACCCTTCCCATCAGACAGCCATGTGCTCTTCAGGGAGCCTCACGCTCGGACCCAAACTGCGCTGCAGGACAGGGCACTTTGTCTCCAAGCAGTGCTGCCTTAGTCCAAAACCCACTTCCCTCCTTCCTCTGGCTTTTCATCAGCTCAAGTAGTCCTCTGCTGTGTTAAGTAATATCTGAAGGGTTTTTTAATGGAGATGTTTAATCAAGGAAACAACTTGGGAGATAAGTTCTCCAATAAGACACTTGCCAGCTCCTCCCTTCAGCAGCCAGCCCGTTCAGGAGCTCACCGACAGCGTCCACACTGCCTTCAGTTGCCTTGGCTGCAGCACAGTGATGAAGTTGGCCAATTTGGGACGTGCCTGTTCATTCCCTGCCCTGATAGATCACTGCTCTCTTTGCCAGACAATGTAAGCAGAATAAAACCTTTCTTATTGATGCCAATTTTATTATTACTGCACTGATTATGCTCCCAGAGGCTAATGGTACCAATTACCAAAAGCTTTCTCTGCTCCACAACACATGTTCACACTCAGAATATACAAATAGTTCAGCCACATTTTTCTCCCCAAAAGAATCCCAAAAGCAAACAGAGTTTTGTCTGCCTCCAAGGCAGCCTGATCTGCATTTCCACACTCTCCAGCCACAGGAAAACATTTCAAAACCACACAAGGGGGATGAGACCAAAGGGCACTCAACTTCCAAATGGCTGGGACCACAGGCTTGGTGGAACAAAGAACCCCCAGCCTGTCCCTCACCAGCACACACACTCTGCTTCCTGCCTGAGTGTTTGGCTGAGCTTCACTGGGACACAAGCTCATCAGGGATGATGTGATCCAGAATGATGAGGAAGAGCTCACAGATGGGATGCAGCTGTGGGCAGCTCCTACTGGAGAATGAAGAGAAGGAATGGACAAGTCCTCCATCTCCATCCCTGGGTAGGATCAATACAGCAGCCACTTCCACGTGAAGCCAGGGGAGCTTTACTACAAGATCAAGCAACTGACATTTTGAAAATAGAGGTATTTTGGATTTCTCAGTCAGAGGTTTGGCTTCAATTTTTATATGCAGGCCCAGATGCTCAAGCTCTTAGAACATGCAGACATAAAGCTCTATCAAGCTGTCAAGAAGCTAGTAGGCAGCATGAAAACAGATGTATTTCACTGCATTCCATCATACATTAAATATAAGCAGAATAATCTACTCCAGATTGTTTCAAATCACTAATCTGGATGACTGCATAATATATCCAATATGCTAAATATGTTGTTTCATTCAGTTTTTCAAGGTGCTCATATTGGCCAGATGCCATACTTCCCTGTAAGTGGAAAAATACCCTGGTCTCCAGGAATTCACTCCCAGAGGAATGCAGGCTTCCTTCATGGGAAGGTAGAAGACAGGATCAGATCCTTTCTGTTTATTTTTCATTTACATTACAGCCCTGGTAGTTGCACACCATTACAGAGACTAACTGCTAGAACAGAGAAGGAAATAATTGACAATTTCTAAGGGAAAAGCCCTCCTGGTGACTCCTTTTGATTTTGTGGGCTCAAGAAATTGCTGTTCCCTTATGTGCCCCTGAACAGCTGCCCACCTCTCTCACAGGCTTTCAGCACATATCTCTCAGACAAGATCCTTGCAGGTCCCTTCCAACTGAAATATTCTGTTCTATGGAAACAAGGAACATTCTACTCTATTGTACTCCACTCTACTCTGTTCCATTCCTACTTCTTCAAGCTCCTGGCCTAATTTGTAGTTTCAGCCTCTTTACTGGCCCAGCTCCCATGTGCCAGCCTGGGCAAACCTCTCTCCCTCCAGATAGCACCATCCACCACATCCAGCCCCCTTACCCTGACACCAAGAGATGTCTCTCCCAAGAGACACAGTTGGGTATTTTGTTTGCTTTTACAGAGGGATTCCACTGCTGTGCTTCCCAGACAAACATCCATGAACTGGGAAACCCCCCCAGCTGACTCCCCATCAGCCAACATGCAGCAGCTCAGATCATTTTAGGGCTGCCAACTTTTCCCAAGACTGCTAGTAGCTCCTTACCATAAAACTAAACCCTTCTTAAGCCCAACCACCACTCCTCCTTATTCCATGTGCAGACATCCCACCTTTCTCAGCACAGCCACATTCCTGACCCGTTCCTTTACTGTGCATGTGCAAGAGCACATCATTCAACAGCACATGAGGGAGAAAAGAGACCATCATCCATGGCTGGAAGAAACCTTAGACTCTCTTCCTGACACACTGATAGCCAATATGCAACCACCAAATCATAAGGAAACCATTAGGGCTTGACTGATGCCCAAATTTAAGGAAGCAATTACAGGAGAACAAGCAGCCTTCTCAGCATCATCATCCAAAGCATTTGGAACCAATTCAACCCACTCCCAAGTCCCTGTGCTAACTGACTTGCCAGTGGTTAGAGCAGTGCATGCTGATGTTCACATGTGGTTTCCTCAGTGCAGTAACTACAGACCTGAATTCTTCAGAGAAACTCCTAACTGTTAACACCCTCTAAGTGGCAGGATGGCTGCAACATAGCTGGAAACCTACTTAGCATGACACAAACTGTCTTTTCAGGTGCTGCAGCCAGACCTTTACACACACCAGACATGCAAGATGAACCAGCACGAGAAATCCTTGCCCTGCAGTCTCAGCTCACTGGGCAGTAACAGGGATGAAGCATGAAGTGGAGGATAGAAGAACTCTAAGAAGCAAAATCCTGTTTCAAGGATGCATCTGCCATGACTCTCTGCTCTCTCCCCATCCTGCATCAACAGGCAACCAATAAGCAGCATGATCAGATGTTAAAAACATAACTTCTTATGGGAAATGCCAAGCAGAGTTAGCCAAACAGGTAGATCTGAATGTAGTGCAGACATTCTCCAGTTACAGACACTCTCTCTTCTATCCCTTTTCCCTTAGTGGGAAGTAGAGGAGAATACTGACCCAAAATTAGCATGCTGTGAATTAACTCATCTCTCTGCAATTTAATACAGAGAGATTTCAAATAGCATGAAATTATGTATCTTCTTAGAAATACACAGGGAAGGAGAGATCAGTGTCCTGACTGGAGATCATTAGAAAGAAGTTCCTCCCCACAAGGGTGGTGGAACACTGGCCCAGGTTGCCCAGGGAGGTGGTTGAGTTCCCATCCCAGGAGGCATTCCAGGTGAGGCTTGCCAGGGCTCTGGGCAAGCTGATCTAGTTGGGGATGTCCCTGCCCACTGCAGGGGGGTTGGACTAGATGACCTTCAGAGGTCCCTTCCAACCCAAACCATTCTAGGATTCTATGATTTTAGTCTAAACACTCTTTATAGTGACACAGTATAAACCACTAATTGATTCAGATCCATTATTAGTGTATACTAAGTATATTAGGAGCCCTTGGTTAAAAATACAATCCTGGCTACACTGGCATCAGAAATGTCTGTGTTTTAAACTCTGCTTAGAGGATGTCCCAAGAGCCCCACTCCAGAAATCATTCTGGGTGCTCTTAGAAAAGCTCACATGGTCCTGGTCCTACATATCTGCAACCAAGCAGGTAAGTGAGCCTCTTGGAAGCATCCTGGGACTACTCCAAAGTGCAAGAGATATCCCCTGGGTTTTCACAACAACTGCTAAGAAGATGTAACCAGCTAACCTAGTCGAGTCAGCTCATATTGCTTCACTTTCTTCTTTAGTTTTATGGGTCCTACATCCCAGCTCTCTTCTTCAGCACCATCCAAAGGGCTTTCATCACTGGACTCCTCTGGGCCCACTTCTCTGTAGTAGAGCTTGTAGCCAGATATCTGGGCATGGTTGGCTGGGGGCTGCCAGGTTATCAGGAGAGACTCCATCTTTGCTCGGACTTTTAATTCTGTTGGGGCAAATGGAACTAGAAGACAAGAGAAAACAAGACAAGAGAAAAAAATTGTTCAGCCACTTGTCTCCATTTCCCTACTCTACTGAATCCTCCCTGTCCTTGCTAGTGAGGGAAGGGTATGAGGAAAGGCTGTCCTGTGAGTGGGATGTCTCCACTGTCTGACAGAGGAGAGTGGTACACTTACCCTCTACTGTTGATTTTACCAGCTGAGTGATGAAGGAAAAAACAACATCACAGAGACACTGCAGGAGTTTCTCAATGTATTCTGAGATACCACTGTCTTTAACCACTGCTGGGGTCTGACTTGGGCTCAAGCTCTGTTTGGCAGACTTGTCTATCCACTCCTAAATGTCATAGCACTGGGGTCTGGGATGTTTCTTTCTTTCTTTCTTTCCGTCAAAGTTTCACAGCTGCACACAGAGGGAAGAAAGTTCCACAACCCAGGCAAGAAGCATGACGTTCAGGAACTGCTCAGCAAAAAGATACAGGTGGGGACTTGGGACTAACCAAAACCAACAGTTGCAATTCCCTAATGGAAGAAGTAACTTTGATTATGCCTCAAGTTCCCCTGTGTCCTGCATACCCTACTTCAAACTCCAGGCATTACCCAGCCTCCTACCATGTGTCTGGTTGTCTCTGTCAGGAGTGCGATGCTGGGTCCACTCTGAAGGAGCTCCATAGCCCACGCTGGTGCTGGCTGCAATGCGAACTTTGTACACCTTGTTGGGATGCAGTGAGTAGAGAGTGATCTGGGTCTCATTTCCACCCACTTCAATGGAGGTAATCTGATCTGCTGGAAGCAAGGGGACACTGCTGAAAACACAGTTATCCCAGGCAAAGGGAAATAGGAACGAGCAGCCACAAAGCCCAGCTACCCCTAATGTGGTCTGCATGCCATGGGCTGGCTTAGCTGCCACCAGGAAAAAACTAGAACTAAAGCCTGGGCAGAGCTGATATCTTGACTGACAACCCCCTTCACCACATTCAAAACTGCAGGTTGCCTTCAGCACCACTAAGCCTGCCCAGAGGGAAGCTGTCAGAAACCTTGCTGCTGCTGACGTGATCACGGAACATGGGCACAGCTGATGGCATGTTCCAGTCCTTCTCATTGCTGTATTTAAATCCTCACTTTAATTCAAACCAGAACTGTCCAGCAGCCCTGCTTTCTGCAAAATTCACACCCTTCATCCATGCCAGACTGAGGTTTTATCATTCCCACTTCAGCCTACCCAAGTTCATAAGGGAGATAACAGGAAATGTAAGCTGAGAATGGCTTGAGATTTTCACTGTAACAACTATTAGGTCTTGCTGAAGATTCATATTGCCTATTTGGTGAATGCAGAAGTCTTGGTTTTCAGCTTCACCTGGCATAAACTCAGCTGAAAGCACTGTCCCTGCCATGTAACAGCATACTGCTGAGTGTGATACTTGGACTGTGTTTCCAAGGTTTTATGATGCCACAGAGCCATGTGCAGGCTCAGGGCAAAAAACCAAGAGCCTTCGAGCCAGAAGTCACAGCACAGACTACTAATCCAGATCAAACACATGGGAACATGCCCAGCACTTCATCACACTCCCCATCCTTCTCTTTGTAAGAATCATGACCCTAGAAAGTGAGAAGCTGCAGAGCTTTAACGACTTTAAGAGCAAATACCCAGAAGGATTTGCAAAGCAAGCACAAGTGGAATTGGAAGAGCCACATCCAACATAGGTAAATGTTACCAACCCTGCTGAAGGCTTCTGAGAGTGGCCAACAGTACAACTAAAACTGGACAAAACAACAGATCAACACAGCCTGGTCAGGATTGTTGCTTTTTTCTCCACAAGGACCACTTTGATTAGACTCCATTCCAACAGAATCAAACTCATTTACCCTTCTTCCCCAACTTGCATAAAGCTCCTCTCCCAAAACATGCAGTGCAGATGGCACCAAAGTGTTGCACATAGAGACACTCATGGGGGAGCACAAACACACAAGGGTCATCCCATTTCCCAGGGGACACAAGCCCCTCCACAAATGCAGAAAAAGGCACCTCAAAGTAGTGTGAAGTAGCACAGCACCAACACTGCTGTGGCTACCACCAGCAAAGCCAGGCTAAGAAAGGGTGTTCTCCTCCCCTGGGTGACAATGGGTCCCCTCTATCTTCAGCCTTGCACCTCCTCCCCTCAACAGGACATGCTGTTATCACTGCTGGAGCAGAAGGCACAGCCCCCTACAAATGGTGTTTCCCTCACCTTCCTTGAGGGTGCAGTAGTCAATCTTGTACTTTGTTATCTTGCCATTACTCAGCTCTGGAGGAGGAGGCAGCCAGGTCACACGGATGTCACCAGGGGTCATGCTCGACAGCGACAGCTGAGGGGCAGCACTAGGAACTGGGTAGCAACAACAAGGACAAGTCAGCAAAGACTGGGGCAAGACCTCAACACATCTCTGCAAGCTCTCTGAGTTGGCTGGAGACCACTACCTGGTCTTGGCTCTGCCACAGCCACTAGTGACAGGCTGGTTGTTCCAGGGGGAACCAATAACCCACAGCTCTCCAACAGCTCAGAGCACTGGTGGGATGTCTGGGGAGGGGAGATGGTGGGCTGCTCAGCTTCAACAGGCTGATCAGGGCCTGCTGGCCACACCATACTGCTCCCTATGGATCCTGTGTCCACTGCACAGACCAGCTAATCAGCCTGTGCTGTACTGTGCAGTACAAAGGAGATGCTAAGGAAATGGCTCACAGATCCAGACTTCAGTCTGGGAATCCCCATTCCCTGGAGAATCACAGCTGTGTGCTGCAGGCAGCTTTCATGCTTTCAATTCAGCTTTTCAGGCTTCAGACACATACACATGGGACCACGCAGTTCACTGTCAGGAGTATTAAAAGCACATAATGCACCCTGCAGCATAGAAGGGGCTTGCAGGAGGTCTGCCAAAACCACTGCTCCTTGCCTCTGTCCTGCAGCCTGTTGAAAGCTATACATGTCCTCCCCTGTTGGGCAGCTGTCCTTCTGGCACTCTGCCTTTATTACTCATAAAATGCTACATGACAAATGATAAAATCAACACAAACTACTGACTTTTAAGGGATCCAACCCCAAGGCTGCTCCCACCTCTGTAAACTGCAACAGATGTCTGTCTTCTGAGCTGAAATCAAGTCTGCCCCAGAGTCAGGTTTGGAGCAACATCACATTAGCTAGGTGAAAGCCCAGAGGAGCTGAACGAAGTTCCTACAGAAATCTCATGGGCCACAGCTGTCAGCTACATCATTTTCATGCTCTTCCTCACCCAAGCTGATGATCAGAGCAAGGTACTTCAGTTTTGATTGGTTTGTTGTTTTGGTTTTTTTCTGACAAGCAGTTCTAGGTTTCTAGGAGCTGATATTATTCTCCACAGCATATTCAATGCTCACCAAGAAACAGGCCAAGAACATATACTTTAGGCCCCAGTACCCATCTAATCCAACGCACCATCCTCCAGGGTCTGAACAACAATGGAAGAGGATGTCCGGCTGGCTCCGAGCTGGGAATATGCAACCACGTAGAAGACATAATTGGTATTGGGTTCTAGGTCCTTGACTTGCAGCTCAGTGGTATCATTATTGACAGCAAACTGGTATTCCACATTATCTGTTCCTAGAGCCAAGGAAACACTGATCAGCAGGTCAGTGAAGTGTCAAGACACCCTGGAAAAATCACTTAACTCACAAAGTCCTTAGTGTAAATCCACCTTATCTTCTCTAATTTCTCCAGCACCCACAGAACCTCAGATCTTACATGAATTCTTTGGGCAGAAACATTCAATGTCTTAATGTTAACATCTCCATTTTGCCTCAATTTCCTTAATCCATGCTAAGGCAGCTAAAGTTATCAGCTTAATTTTCAGAGGGTCTCTCCCAACAGTTCAGCAAGAGTATTGGCTTGCTGGATGTTTAGGAAGACAGACCCCAGGAGACCTGAGTACCTCACTACAGATTCTGGGTGTGATACAATGTATACAACATTGCTTTTTAATATCTCCATTAATAATTGCACTCTGCATATAAAAATCAAGGTGCTGGAGGAAGAAACAAAGAATAGAAATAAGTTTCCAGAAGCACCTGGTCCCATTAGAATCCAGACAACTGAAGACACTACTGCTGGTCAACAAGTTAGTATAAATCTGCTAATCCACAGGGAATGCCATAGGCTGATACTGAATGCAAAAGAAGGTTCTTTTACTAGCTAAAAAAGGGCTAAACTAACTGAACTGCCTACACTTGTCACTAGTTGGGAAAGTCAACCCATGCCTTGTGTCTTGGCCTTGCTGGGTAGCACAGGCAGTTAACACCTACCCACAGCCCGCTGGTAATGTAACGAGAAGCCAATGATCTGCTCGCTGTTGTACTCTGGCCGCTCCCAGGACACGAGGACTGTGCTGCTGGAGAGGGACACTGCTGACACCTTCTTGGGAGCGCTGGGCAAACCCTCCCGCACGATCACAGACAGCTTGGCTGTGGCACAAGCCATGCCCAGGCTGTTCTCAGCCAGGCACTGGTAATAGCCAGCATCCTCCAGGCCAATCTGGTTGATGACGAGGCTGCCGCTGCTCTGCACCTTCACCCTGCCGTTGGAGAGGATGGGCTGGCCGTTCTTCAGCCACTGAATGCTGGGGGCTGGCTCGCCCTCTGCCTTGCAGACAAACCTGGCAGTGCTGGCTCGGGTGCGAGAGATGGTTTCAGGAGCTTGGGTAATGCTGGGTGGAGCTGGGAGGAGAGAGGAGAAATCAATGCGGGAAGGAGGCGGGAAAGATAGCAAAGCAAATTCCTTCTCCTCCCCGCTTGGCGCTATGTTTTATTCAGTAGCAGCTTTGCTTACAAGATAGGATTTGCCAGGCAGACTCTAGAGGCTTAATTTAGACTCTGTCCAAAAGGAAAAATAAATTCTGTATCAATCATGGGCTGCATTCCCTGATCCTAGGCTGTTCTCCCTGCTGGCTTCCACGATACTGAAAGTTAATTGGTGATACAGATTTCCATGGGGGAACCCTGGAGAACAAGAATAAGGTATAAAACACTTCAGTAAATACAAGGAACTAAACCCCAAATTAAAGAGCTGACTCTCCCACTGAGACCTATCCCAACCCAGGGCCTCCTGGCTCTAACCTGGCTCCCTTCTTACCCAGCAAAGGCCACAAATGCAACTTCTTGGGGAGCTCCTGGATGTTGGTACAGATAATCTACAGCTACCTGGAGCATTTATCCTGCTCTTTACTCACCAAGGACCCGGAGCTCAGCTGCAGCTGTAACAAACTGCCTGGTCTGGGGTTTGTTAGCACGGCAGACATACACCCCTGAGTGATGGGGCTGGCTGGAAGGAATGAGGAGGTTTGTCCGGCCCAGCACAATCACATCTGTGGAAACAGGTTTTCCATCTGCAGGAGGAAACGTGCACAAAGATGGGAGGGAGCCTTAAGCTTCCTTTTCTGAGTTCTTGTAAATACCACATCTGCTAAAACCAGGATTTATAGCTAGGGAGTAGAGAGATCTCCAAATCCCAAACCCCAGCCCAGAGGAGGATTCCTGCTGGGACATTCCTCAGTGCTTGACCAAGCATCAGCCAGTCCAAGCCAACACTGGCCCAAGGTTCAGTTTGGCCTGTAATAGCTGAAAAAGCTCTGTTTTGGACCAAAATAGTCTCTGATGCCTCAGGTGTGCCTGCAATGAAACTCCCTCCCAGGAACAGCACATTCCAGGGAAAGCTATGCTAACCCTTGTTTTGGAAAAGCTGCTGGATCTGTCTGCTGACCCTCACAGAAGAACATTCACACCTCCTCCCCTTGCTCATTAATGCAAATGTCAGCAAGAGCACCAGATCACTAACAACTCAGGGGTTCTCCCTCCTCTGGATCCTGGATGTGAACCCAAATTTACTGAGCTTCCCAATTCGTTCTTTGCCTCCAGCTTGTCTCCTGATCTGTAAGATATCAGGAAGACACTTGTGTCTCCTCAGGGCTCTGGTGCTTAGGTCAGAGACATGGGCAGTGAGCTGCCCCATTCTCCTGGCAAGATGCTCAGCACTGCTGAAAGAGAAGGAGGAAAGGGTGGTTCCAGCTCCCTGGCCAGAAGCTGAGCTGTCCTACAACCTCAAACAGCATGTCACAGACAAGGCAGTGGGCTGCTGCTGGGCACTGCTTAGTCTCAGCACCACTCTGAGGTGAGAAACATGAGGACCATGGCATTGCTACCTCTGAATGGCTGTGGGGGAATAAAGCTAAGTGCTGGGGACAGAGTATGGGTAAGCACAGTCTGGTTGAGGAAAGGCTTGGATGGGAGGTCAGGAATCCATGCCCAGTTCTAGTTCAAGTTAGAGTGGGAGAGCAAGCCAATTTGTGCAGTACCTGTGCAACATCAGACCTTGTCCCTCTCCATCTGCAGAAGCACAGATGTCTTTCAGACAGCAGAAACTCAGCACTAGCTTGCTTTTACCTCTCACAGATTCTGAGCCTGCAGCTCAAGACAGAAGCAAGCTCTGCACCTGCACTGTGAGCAGCAGCAGCAGCAGGGAATGCTGCTGAGATCTGCTCCTCTGCCCCTTCCATCCATTTCAGGGGTCTTTTGATGGCCTCACAGTTCAGTGGGTGCCTGCTCAGAGGAGATGAAAAATCTGTGCACCCCATTTGTACTGGAGCCGTTTGAAAACCTGACTCCAGATGGTAGCAATTAGCTAACACCACCAAGGCTGACAAGAGCTAAACTGGCAACCTGGAGGTACAATCCTCTGTGTTACCTACATGACTAATGGTCCAGTAACCAGCCTGCTCCTTAATAAAGTCTTGGAAAGAAACATGCTTGTAGAACACAGAATTGCTAGCGCTGATAATCCATCTTTTCTAATTGAAGAGTCCACACTGGGACGCAGAGGGGGACCAAACAAACACTTTAAAAGCAAGCAAGGAACTCTTTCACCAGCTTCTGCCTCTTTCTCCCTCCTCTTTCAAAAAAAAAAAAAATCACAGTAACAATTAACTATAACAATATCTACTTTACTCTGGGCATCAGCAGCTCTCAGTAAAGCAGTAAGTGATCTAGCAAGGCAAAGCTGAGTGTTTGTACTTGCAAAGTGCACAGGGTAAACCAGAAACATTTCTGCCAAAAAAAATCTAATCCTTGCTGATTTGATTTTTAAAGTTGTATCCTCTGAGATTTTACTGCTCCTTTTTTGTGGGCAAGAGGAAATACTTAAACACACTAAAATCACTGGCTGTGGACAAGTCTGGGCTGCAGACCAACCTCAATAAATGGTTACAAGGGAGAGCAGTCTTAAATCGTGACCTGGATTTATGAAAATGACTGAGAGCCTTTTCTGGAATCAACTCCAGAGCTGAGACTGTCTTTAGTCAGAGCCTCTGAAAACATACCTGATGCATGTAGCACTCACTGAAGAGACACTAGCATCCTACTCATGACTTAGGCTATCAGTCCAGGGTAGCATATGCCAGTCTGGCTCACTTGTACATCTCTGACAAGACCTAAGCATCTTCTTGAGCCTTCCATTACCAATCTGACTACTGTGAGATTTTTTAATTAAAAACCTCCCAGTAACTGGCCCAGACCCTCAAATGATGAACAGACCTTACCATGTTTCATAATCCTGCTAGATAACACAAGTTATTTCTCCAGTGCAATGGTAGATTCCACAGAGTCCTCACTAAGCTCTGAGTCCCCAGAGAAGTGGCATAGACCTGACTCCATCTCATGATTTTCACTACTCAAGCTCATACAATGAGGATGATTAATTTAGATCAAAAGGCATTCAGGCACTAGAATATTTCACAGGTCAAACAACTATAAGTGCTTTGTAACCTTCTAGATTTAATCAGGAATTCCAGTTTAGCAAGGACACCCTGAACAGAATCCCAAAATGGTAGGGGTTGGAAGGGACCTCTGGAGATCATCTAGTCCAAGCCCCCTGCTAAAGCAGAATGACCCAAAGCAGACTGCCCAGAATTGCATCCAAGCAGGTTTGGCATCTCTCCAGAGAAGGAGACTCCACAAGCTCTCTGGGCAGCCTGGGCAGGGCTCTGGCACCCTCACAGCAAAGAAGGTTTTTGTCATGTTCAGATGGAACCTCCTGGGTTCCAGTTTGTGCCCACTGCCCCATGGCCTGTCATGGGGCACCACTGACAAGAGTCTGGCCCCAGCCTCTTGACCCCCGCCCTTCAGACATTGCTAAGCATTGAGCAGCTCCCCTCTGGCTCTGCTCTTCTTCAGGCTAACCAGCCCCAGGGCTCCCAGCCTTTCCTCCTCACAGAGATGCTCCAGTCACATTGACAGCACCTGTGTCGTTAGGCACCAAAGTCCCAAGCACTCTTTCTGTCCCACAGATTTTGCTGCTTTTTAATAGATTTTTAAAATCAATCATCCATAGCTTGCTCCTGACAACACAAGCTCAATTCTGCCCCTCCTGCTCACCCTGTCGGATCCAGGAGACGAAGGGAGTGGGATCAGCAGCTGCCATGCACTCCATCACCACGCTCTCCCCGGCCACCACCGTGGTGTTCTCTGGAGCAGCGATGATGGTGACATCTCTTCCTGCAGCCTGGGAACCTAATGGCAAGGCAAAAAAAGAGAAGTCTATCCTTCTAAATTACAAAGTCCATAAAGGAACACAGAACACAGAGCCCAGACACCTTGGAAAGGAACACAGAACACAGAGCTCAGACACCTTGGCCTTGCTTCCCCGGGTAGGCTTACTTGTGGGAATAGCTCATGCCCAGCTGGAGAAAAGCAGATCTTGCTTCTATAGGACTATAATGTTTTTGCTAAAAAAACTGTCCTGATTTGGGTTAGAACAGAACAGAACTAATTCTGCTCAGTGATTTGACTTTCCAGCTCAGTCTCTTCTTAGTTACTGCACTTTGTGCAGTTAACTGCATGCTTTTGCAGACAGTGTCTGCTTCTAGCAGTGACAGATATGAACAAAAGGCTTGCCCTGCAGATGTCCTCTAGTCATGCTGGCCCTAGTAAAAATTCATACCAGAATTTTCACATGGAAAATAAAGAGTTTCAACCCAGCACCTTCATCAACTACTGCTAAAGACACATTTGCTATTGAGAGGGAACAAGACACCACTGTCCTCAGAGCAGCAGCCACACAACAGACCCTTTTCTAAGGCACTGTAACAGCTCAAAACGAATATAGTAACTTGGTTAAAGACATCCTAACATCCAGACACTGTAAAGTGGAACACAAAGAGGTCAAGTCTGTGTCCAGGCCTTCACCTGATAGCACAAAGACTGGATCAGTCACTGCAGATCTGGAAGAGAGCAGGCTTTTTGGCTTGGATGGGCACAGACAAACAGCCAACACACCAATCAAGCACCATTTATAGAAAGATCTACAGGCTGCACTGCACAATGTCTTGAGAGCAGGATGGGAATTTCTTGCTTGAAATGAACCTTCTGCCTGTGTCTGCACACTGCTGAGCAGAGGTTAAGGGAAGGTTAAGGAAATGCCTTTGCAGTGGCCAAATTTCTGTTGTCAGATGAAAACAACAGGAGCCCTCTTGAGCAGACCAAACTGTTCACAGCCCTTGACAGCAGCAACCCTGCTCTTCCAGCTCTCCCAGATATATTTAACACTGAGGGACACTTTTGTTGTCCTCATGAAGGGAAAAAGAACTGCAAAGGAGTCAAGCAGCACAAGCCTTAGGCCTGATCCAGGTGCTCCCATGATATAGCAGAGAAAGTTGTTGGCAGCAGGTCTAAAACAAGTAAAAGCAGGAGCTTTTTCCACAGCATGCAGCTAAATTCACTGTCTCTAGATGCTGCAGAGCTCAAACCCAAGAGGTTCACACAAGTTCATAAAGGACCCATCTACTCGGACTGCTAAATACAACAGTCTCACTGCAGTTCCCAGCCCAAGATATTCCCACATTCCTGACTATCAGATGCTGAGGGAGATGTCCAAGGAAAGCACCATGTCCTCCCTGCCTAGTTGTTTTTACCTGCTTTCCTCTAGCATCTGCTGGCTGGTTGGACCCACACTGACCATTCATGTGGCATCCAAGCAACACTCATTCATACTTGACTTCTTGTGCACTGTGACTCTCTTTCTCTTCTTCAGAGAAGCTCTGGCCTCTCAGCACGTGAGCCTGGCTGCATGGCAGCAGGCTACACACTGCTGCACCCAACGTGTTATGCTCAGCCCATCTCCAGGCTCGCTGCCATTTACTGTAGCACAGAAGCCTTTGCCAAAGACAGTTGGTTCAACGCTGACATCTTCTTGCAGTCCATACATGCATGAAAGGGACTTCCATCTGTAGTATTATGTGAGCACAGTTTAAAAGGAGCTAGTAAAATCCCCAAGGCGCTGAGGGAAAACTGGAGAGAGCAGGAGCCAGTGCTTGTCCAGCAGATGGAAGCAGAGACCAAGGAGCACCCGTGGTCCCTCACCTGGGGCAATGTCTGGACCACACTAAAGTGCAACCCCAGCCCTGGGCAAACACCAGCAATAAGAGCTGCCATAGGGCACGATGAAAAAGCCAAGCCAGCTATCCTCCTCCCAGTGGAAGAAGAATGCTACCCAGAAGGCCTGGTGTGGACAGGTACACACCAGCTCCTCTTGTGCTCACAGCACAGGGTGGGCTGGCCAGGACTCAGCTCCATTCACCTGCATTAGCTGGTCACATCAGTAACTCCTACAGATGCTTCAGCCTCACAGCCACCATGTCCTGCAACAGCAGGACAACTTGGGGACAGAACTGGGACAAGAAGAAACCACATCAAACTATGGATTCAGAGGCTTCACTGACAAAAAGATCAAAGTGCTGGCCACTCTTAACTGCCATGCCAAGGCTGGGCTTGAGAACTACTGAGACAGAAAATGGGCTTAATGCAAAAACAGGCACAAGAGCTTCGACAACAGGCACATCAGCTGAAGGATCAGAGAAATGCAAGGCTCTGCTCTCTGGAACAGCAGCTTTCTCTTAACTCCAGCTCTAGCTCAACAAAGCACTAAAATTCACAAGTAATCATTAGTCCTGCAAAACTGAGTGCAGGGACTCAGCAAGACCCAGCTGGATAGGTGAGGCTGCTCAACACATTACTAAGGTGAAGCCTCTACCCTTTCTCCACCCTATATGGCACAAAGAGATGGCAATAGCAGAGACAGAACAAGGAGGAGCTTTCCAGGATTTGGAAGGAAACACATGAGAAGGGACCAGAAGCAAAAGAAAAGACTTTTATAACAGTTATTACAGGGAAGGCTACAGTGCTGAGAACACACTGGAGAACCCAACAAGTTGTGATGAGGCTGGTTTGAAGCGTAGAGTTGCGGAAAGAGGTGCAAAGGAACGAGGTGAGGAGTTGCTCTTTGCTGAGGGGCTGGCAGCTGGGCTGGATCTGGTCTTGTATCTCCATGTACCGCAGGCTCAGGCCCAGCTCACCCTGCACAGGGCCCAGTGAGGCTCATCTACCCACCCTGCAGAACAAGTACCCACTGTGGGGCCATGGCAGCTTTGATGAAAATGAACAGGGCAGCAGCCTACACCCCAGATCTGGAGAGCAGGAATACACAGGGACAGACTTCCAGCCTATTGTGGGAGTGAGCTTCTTTACCCACCACCACCAGCTGCTCAAGTACCTGCTGGGCAGGACATGGCTGAAACACGTCTGTGTGCATAAAGCTGTTCTTTTCTGCAGTGCTGGGGGAAAAAATAAATCTAGAGTAAAAAAATAATACCAGCCAGATGGTTATATATTCCCTGCCAGATTTCCAAGCAGCTTTCTCTACCAATCTCAGGGCAGAGGAAGAGAGAAAGCTCCTCAAACCTGACTTAAACGTTCATCTGTTGCTTTCAAGTGCATGGCCCCAGGTATTGACTAGCAAAGGCACCTTATACGTTACAGGAACTTCATGTGAAGGCACTTGTCCCCTCTGAAACAGCCCCAGGAGCCATCAGCCCAGCTCTGCAGTCTCCTGGTTCAGCAGAGTCATCCTGAAGCACTACTGCAAAGGCACAGCCTACAGCTTCACCCTTCCTGGGGGCCTGACATTTCTCCTGGCTGGGGAAGGACCAAGAAACGTTCCACCATTCTCACCCAGAACAGTCCTGGAGCAGCACCATGTGCCAGCCTTCCCTCTGGAGCTGCCCATCCTGCACCCTGGGTGCTCTGGCAGGAAAACAGCAAGGAGCTCCTGCTGGCCAGGTAACCAGCCAGCAGAAACCAGGCCTGGCAACCCCAAAGGGCTGGTGACTAGCTACTGAGCAGTCAAATACTTACTCTGCAGAAGGCAGAAAGAGAGCTGATATCAGGGCTTCCTGACAGTCAAACTCCAGGTGTCTCTGACAGCCCAGAGCAGTAACAGCCACAGGGATTTGTAGTTCAAACATCCATTTCTGCTTCCTTCTCCTTCAGCCAAAACTCTGGTTTCAGCCTTCAGAAATGATTAGGGAAACACACTAGCTCAGGCCTCATGTCTGTTTGCCACTGATTATCACTGAAATTATATTACAAAACCAAACAGTTCTACTTGCTTTCCCAGTACATTCCTGGGTGATGCATGGATGAATGCCCCATGCACTGCTTGCACACACAAACACATTTCTCTCCAGCTTTGTATTTCACTGTGGGTCTCTCAGAACAGGTCTAGAAGTCAAGCTCCTCTTTCAACTGAGCCCCTTTAGAGTACATTTTTCATTTGCTCTCTCAATAGGCTGGTTGGGCAGGGTGGATTGCAGGTGAACTGCTACAAACTGGGTTTCATTTGGTGTGAAGAGTTCCCAAGAACAGTACTAAGCTAAGCAGGAAAACCTCCACACAGAGGATTCCAACAAACATCAAAGAGTAAAACCAATGTGAGGTTTTTTGCCTCCACTGCTATTAAGATAATTTCAGGTCAAGAGGGAATATTGTTAGAAGCAAAGGAAAAAAGAGCTGCAGTTTCCAGGACATCTTTCACTGCCTGAACAAAACAGGTCACTGAATGCACCTGTGCCATGCTGTCCCTTCATGGCACTAAAAGCTTTCACAGTGCTGCTATTTAAAACTTGGGCTTTGAGATTTCTCCCCCCTCCAGCTTTGTTTTGTCTCTCCAAGTAGTAAAGCTGCTCCAGGCAAAAGCTTTGTGCAGTCCAAGCACAACCCATGGATTCATATCACAACTTGCCATCACTGGTGGCCTTTGTAGACTTTTTGCCCTTCTGAATTAGATGGATCCATTTTACTCTCTTTTACTGAAAAAAACACCTGTAGGGTGCCAAATGTGGATGTAGGATGACTCAGAGCAGTGCACTAGGACTGGAAGAAATCTTCTGGGCACTGAAAGAGTTAGAGAAGAAGGCTCTTTTCCAGCAGTTTGTTACACATGCTTGTGTTTGCCCAGGGAGATGGCAATGGTGCTATCACAAACCAAGAGACAAGACTTACTGATCATCTGCAGGAATACTTCCAAATATTCCCCTAGGTTTTATTGTTTATGAACAACTCACTACAGCAGACTTCTCAGTTCATGTGTTTTTCCACTTTCCTATCATGAGACAGGAAAGTCAGGCCAAATTCAGGTACTCTGCTTCTTTGTACCACTGCTCTCACAGCATCTCTCAGTACCTGGAGCTGGGTTCCAGGGCCAGGTGGTAGTCAGGCATAGATGAAACACTACAAATAGCTAATGCTCAAGGGTAATATACAACCAAAAGGAGGTGGGGAAGAGAGCACAGGGAACCTTGAGACAGCAAATGAGTGTGCCAGACAGATGGCAGTACATAGGCTGCCTAACCTCTAAAACTCCAGTCTGTATTGTTTCAAAGCCAAGGGGGACTCTGAGCTGGGATGTAAGGGAGGCACCACGGGGAGCTGCTGGGGACGAAGCTCAGAATGTTTATCTGAAGTTATAACTTGAGTTATAATTTCAAACTCCAAGAGTTTACAACTTGGGTCTGCCTCTAATGCATCCATAATTCATCAGCTCGACTCTCTTGTCTCCTTGCTCTTGTTAGTGCAGAGTATCAGCAAAGAATTCAGGCAGTGCAACAGGAGGAGAATGTTTTCTGTTCAGCCAATTTGTGATGGTCTTTGCAGTGACAAGAGGATAACTTCTTGGATGAGAACTAACACCTCTCTCCTGTCTCCATAAACACCCTGCCTCTGCAGCAGTGCTGGAAGGTTAAACATGACTTGCGTGGTGACACATTCAGCTCTCAGCTGTCAGGAGTTCAAGATTTGGAGATACCCAACAATCAAGCAACAATCTTCTGTTCTGTGAACTTTCTCACCCTCTCTGGAGGAGGAGCATGAAACCTTATTCATCCCTTCAAGCCTCCTCCGGGAATAGATCCTAGCACTGAGCAGCTGTTCATTAGAGAAAGTCAATGCTGTCACTGCTGTTATTCTGCAGACAATAAAGGAGCAAATTACCCATTGCAAAGCACACACCTTCAGAAATGCAAGTGCTGTGTGTGCAGAGCATCTCCTGCTTCTGCTCCCCAGCTCCCTCCCTTTTCTCAGACAACGTGCAGCTCTGCTGGACTGTTCAGGTAGAAAACTGACAGCAACCACAGAGGAAAGAAAACCATCCTCTACACCCGCCTCCTGGAAAGTTATCTACAACTTAATTCTACTCTTGGGCTATACCCAGGACAGAAGATCAGTAGTGTGTAAAACATCTAGGCAGGACACTTGCCTAACTCTTCAATATATCTGCTTTGGGGGTAATACAAACCACGTCAGATCTGAAATCTGAGCACACTCAACAACAAGCATTTGTAACTGTTCTCACCTGAACACAGCAATGCACAGCTCTGCAAACAGTAAAGTAGCCAAAAATCATAGAACAGAATCATAGAAGTGTTTGTTTGGAAGAGATATTCAAGATCAAGTCCAACCATTAACCCACCACTATTAGGTCACCACTAAACCATGTCCCTCAGGACCACATCTCCATGGCTTTTCAATCCCTCCAGGGATGGTGACTCCACCACTGCCCTGGGCAGCCTGGGCCAGGCCTTGACAACTTTCTCAGAAAAGAAATGTTTCCTAATATCCAATCTAAACCTCTCCTGACACAACTTGAGGCACTTTCCTCTTGTCCTATCACTTGTTACTCGGGAGAATAGACCAAACCCCACCTTGCTCCAACCTGCTTTCAGGGAGTCGTAGAGAGCAGCCCCAGTTCCCTCAGCTGCTCCTCACAAGACTTGTGCTCTAGACCCTTCACCAGCTTTGGCTGCTAGACTGGTACCAGTGATTTTTCAGAAGTGGCTAGAGATGTTGGGTACTGCCCTTCTGGTCCTCAGACCAGCACCTGCCACAGCCTCTTGGGTCTCTCCATGGGGTATGTTACACACCAAGTGTGGCAGAAGGAGCTACTCTATAGGAACTGCTTTTCACTTGGCTTGAGAAACAGCCTGTTCAACATTTTCCCCAGCTCTGTGTTCTGTCTGGAAGCTTGAGGAGCACACAGACCCCAGTCCAGACAGACGAAGGGGCCATCAGGCAGTCCTCTTTCATTCCTCTCAACTTCTTTATACAGCTGACAGATTTCAGCTCAGAAACTAAATCCTTTAATGTACTAGCTCAACCACAAGTTCACACCCTGAACTAGATGTAACCAGAAGCCCAGAAAGAGGCTGAGCAGTGGCAGGTTTCCAGGAACTGCCTTGGATTTTTAGGGGGCTCTTCCTCCATCCCCAAGCCCTTGATCCTTCAGGGTATGGAGCTCTCCACATCCAGGGTCTGTTTAGCTCTGCTGCAAAGCAGTCGCTGTGTGCTTTGCTCACCACTCCACCTCCTGTAAAGCTGTCAACATTGGCTCAGTTTGTGTACATGCATTTGGAAGTGCTCTTCATCACGCCAAAAGGGATGGGAGCCAGCCAGACTGCAGGAGGAATTCCTCCTCGCTTCCCCAGCAAGCGCCTGGAAGCGCCTACGTTTGCACTGCTGCGAGCGGGAGCCAGGCAAAATAAACAGGAGATGCTGTGCCGACAGCCCTGCTCACGCAGCCCTGCAGCCCCACTGCACAGACAGAGCTGCTCTCCTGCTGGTCTGCTGCAGGCCCTAAGGGCTGGAGACCTCCGGCCATGCACATGAATCCTCACAAACCTGATGATATGTCACAGAGAGTTTCTGGGAGCCAGAAGCAGCAGATCATGAGCTGGAATGTGGCAGAGGCAATAAGAACGCTCAGATTAGTGCACAGTGGACACTGAGATCTACCAGAAGGGCTGTATTGGAGCAGCATTGATAATGTCACCATTTTAGACAACAAGCATTAATTAATAAGCCTTTAACCATTCTTGGCACATTTTCACTGACGTTAGTGCAAACAAACTCCTTAAAAGAAGGTAACTCACTGTACAGTAGGAGTTAAGCCTATAGATCAGATGAGAGGCCAACAAAAAGACATGAAGAAAGGAGCAGAGGCACCTCTACCTCTGAAGCAGTCTGAAGAACAGCAGAGCAGTCTCCCTGCCCTAACCCTAAGACCCCAGACAGCTTATGTTACTCAAACTGAGCCCTTAAAGTACTGCAAGCCTCAGTCATTCCCCAGCAGCTGCCAGAAACATAGACAAGACAGACAAGGGCTACAAGAGGATGTTTTGCAAAGTTATCACTGCAACAGGAACCACCACACTACACCAGGCACATCCCACAACCAGCAACACTGATGCTGCTCATTCAACGCATCATTCTCCACGGTACAAGGACACAGCCAGACCCTATCCTTAAGGCAACCTGTGCTGCCCCAGTCCTTCACCCTGCCTGGCCGCTGTGGGCACCAGTCCTCCACACAGCTCCAGCACAGTGCCTCAGATCTTACCAGCCAGGACAGTGTCCCAGTTTCCCAGTAGGGACGGTCTCTGGTTCAGCAGTTCAAGAGAAAGAATCTCCCCTGGTGTCTACCACTAACTCACTGTACTGCTGTGGGCACGTCTCAGCACCTCCTTGACTCCATCTACACAGAGTTTGTAACATGGCTAATTCACAGAGGTGAAGGTGCCAAAGTAATATTCAGGAAGCATCAGAAAACCCTTAAGGAAAGCTACAGTATCAGAGGTTTAAATACAGACACCCTCCCTGAATCAGTAAACACCAAATAGCCCTGAGGATCTAACCTTGCCAGCCTCTAGGATTCAGTGGGAGCATTCCCACACTTCTTTAACCATTCATCACACCAGCTCTCTGTCCTTTCCCTAGGCCAGCACATCACCTTCCAGGATGAGGCAGAAGAAATCTCCAGGAAAAAAGCTGTAAAGCAGGTAAAGATTCTCTGTTACCTCTTGCACAGAAAGGAGACAGAGACCCTTCAGGCTCACAGGTCACAAGCCCCAAAATTCCTCCTTACTCAGTCAGCTCACCTTGTGTCAGTGACGCGAGCCATTTCACTCCAGTAGCTTCCTCCTTGTGCTCCAAGGCTGATGCTTCCCAGGGGCTGACACCTATGCTATCAGATCTATTTGCAATTCAGATGTATTTGCAACATCAGATCTATTTGCAATTCACGTATCTCTAGCAACAGCAGAGATGCAACAGGCTGGAGGCCTTGGGCTGTGCAGAAGGACACAACCTGCTTTCTCTGTGACCAGGGCTTCTGCTCTGCCCCATTCTGTCTGCCAGCAATGGCCATTCCCATTACTGTCATGCACAGCTTTGAGAAGAGAAACATTATGGGAAGCCACCTCAGAGTGTGGTCTCCCTGATGCCAGGTATGCAGAATGCTTCCTACAAGCTACATTTCAAACACACAACATGCTGGGAGCCTACAGTAACACAGTCTGGCAGCAAATGAAGACTGCCAACTTGGAAGGAAGAACTTAAAGCAGATGGATGCATCTGCATTAACTCAGGACAATGCAAATCTGTATTTCTAGGAAAAGTCTAGAAGGGAAGCTGGTGTTCCATGAGGAAAGATCATTAGAGATACCCATAGATTCTTTTAAAGCCCTTTGGCTGGACACTTACCGAGTGTTGCAGAGAGCCTCAATCTGTCTAAGGCTGTGCCTGAAGACACAGTGCTCAAGTAACACCACTGCCCCTCCTAATCACACTCTTCTCTTTCCCTGCTTCTCACTCCTGTCCATGAACTACGTGGCATTGCTCCTCCACTACACTGGAAACAGAGCTGGGCAAAAGCATTTCTCAAGCCACTGAAGGCAAACTCCCAGCTGTGCCCTGAGTGATCCCTGGCATTCAGTATATCCAAGAGAGGGCAGAGCATCACAGCTCATCTCCTGATTCAGCCTCACCCATCATCTGGGTCAACTCACCCCATTCTTGTTCCTTAGCACCACTGAGCCTGTAGATACTGGTGTGTCTTTGAGACAGGGACAAGCCTCCTCCATTTGTCTGTCCCATGTCTAAATCAATGGGACCATGAGCTTCATCTAGAATACTGTGTCCAGTTCTGGAGCNATCTTCACTCCAGCTGTCAGGACGCTCTAAGTGCTGTAGGACACTGCTAACCCTCGACCTCAGCGAGCTACTGAGGTGCTGCAGTAAGACAGCTGATTAATAATTAACAAGTGCCATCAGGAACCAAACCACATCAGCCTTCCTGTCCCACAGCCCTTTGCAAGCTGCTGACCTAATTATGATCTCTATTCTTAGCTCCTGTCCAGCCTCACTGTGCAGGCACAGCCTGTTCTATACCCCCTGGGAGAGGCCAGGTGTGATCCCTGCAGTGCAGATGTGCTGATGCACCACAGGGTTACACCACCACCCAAAAGCCTCTCAGAGGAGAGCTGAATGGACCCTGACACTTAAACCCTGCTTCAGTCACAGTCTTACCAAACACCAGCTCTTATTTCAGGAAGTCTCAGAAGTGCAGCAGATCTGAATTAGTAAGGGATGCATGTAAAGAACACTGGAGGACCACAAACCATCCCTGAATCCTGCTATTCCTGGTCTTCAGGAGTCAGAAGCAGAGCTGCCTGTAACACATGAGCCTGGCCATATCTGACAGCTCCAAACATCATGCACAGTCAATGCTGCATGTGGGAAAGACTAGTTTTCCCTCAGGACCTGCAAACAGCTAACCTATTCCCAGCTGTACATCCCTTGTTCTGCTCTATTATCCTTGACACCTCTGTTGCCACTCACTTCAGTGCCAACCTCAGGCTTAGCTGTTCTGCTTAATGGGAGGTGAGGGCTCTGAATTTTGTATCAAACCCTCTGTCACCGCAGGCTGCTAGAGCTGTCAGGAGTGTGGCATATCATAGCCCCACCAAACTTCCCAGACAGCTGAGCTGAAACTCCCCCTCCGGCTGCTGGGAACAGGCTGCTGACACTTGAGCTACAAGAAGCCTTCCCTCAGTGCTGTGAGTGGTGTGATGCATGCTGGCCCTGCAGGAACTCCAGCCAAGCAGAGAGTTGTGTGTTTGGGTGGGTGCCTGACACACGTCTGCACCAGCCCTTCACAAGTTTCTCCCCAAATCTGTGGTCTCAATCCTGTTCCATGCGTGCTTGAAATCACTAGCATTGCTAGGCTCAGTAAAAGGGAGATGATGTGAAAGTTCACAGCTTGTGTTAGGCAGAAGGTCACTTCTAGCTTGAAAGATTTATTTATTAAGCTAGAAGTGCTGTGAATCTCCTCCTTGATCTTGCCATTCTCTGAATTCACACTTAGCGTGGCTCGCTTAGCATCCTCTGCCACAGAGGAGGATCAAGAGCATTTTTCACAACCCAGCAGATGCATTATGCAAACAGCTTCAGACACCTGCCACCCAGGAAACTGGAGCTTCAAAACACATACAAACAGAGCCCTCATGGCTGAGCTTTTGGGATGTCAGGAAGAGAGCAGTTCCCTGCTCAACTGTTAATAAAGAGAAAGAGCACAGGGCAAAGAAACACAAGATGCTAAAAAAAGAGTGGGAAAAGCAACAGTGGTCTGTGCACAGCAGAAGAGGCATAAGGAATGGGACACAGCAGTTGCAGGCTGGAACTGGGATGTCCCTTTCTCCAGAGGTGAAGCTGGTTAAATCGACATCTCTCAAGAAAAATACAGCTGCCCATGTTTTCTCTTATTACACATTTCCACCCTCTTGCCTCTCAGCACAGCCTCTAGCAGCCTCCTATACCCACAAACACAGCTGTGGAAGCTCTCCCCCCATAACACCACAGGGCCCTGCTGCCTCTACCATGTGTGGGCTCCTGCTGGAGGAAGACCACCCCTGACCAGGTGGGACCTTCACCCCATTCTGGTTAATGCTGCCCTTCACCATCAACAGCAGCACACACAACACCCAGCTGGGGTCAGGAGGTCAGAGCAAAGCAGCACTGACCCAAATCCAAACTCCCCTGTTCCCACATTGCATGGTACCCATGTCCAAAGCTGCAAGAGGAGCACAGCATGTGTCATCAGGGCTCAGGCTGAGTGCCAAGCCAGCATCCAGCACGTCATTCGCACATGCAGGGACTGCAAATCCACTTGTGGTAACAGCACGTCTGTTTCTGCGAGGTGGTGGCCAACTGTGAGTGCTGCTCACTTCATCACCACCTTCCCCTCCATCCCCAAAGCTCATCCCATTCAATAGCTGTATTCACCTCCAGCCCTTTGGAGCAGGGACCACCCAGGTCCCAGCACCCAGAATCAGGCTCTCCCTTGGTACCTCCAAGCCACTGCACTACAAGCACCAAAAGAACAAAAAGCACGAAGGTGTTTCAGCTGCCTCCAAGCTCTGTCCCTGTTATCATATTTCATACAAATATTTGGCTGAAAAATACATTTCCTGGGACACTGCTGCAGCAAGCTGCTACAACTGTCAACGTAAATGATGTTCTGCCAACGGCAATCTCGCGGTGTCATCTCTAATAACACAGTACTAAATCCCAGCTCACAGGGGACGCGCTCATCTGCTGGAAGACTCATCAGTGGCATGCTCAGCCCAGAGCTCAACCCTGCTGTACCCACACCCATCAGCCTCCTCTGTTCTCCCCACTCCTGCATTTCTGGCAGCACAGGCAGAGGACCATGTGGAGCATGCCTGTGGGACCACCACACAAACGTCGCTGCACAGGCATGTTGTCAGTGCCAGGGGAAGCTGCTGCACATGCTGATTCTCTGCCAGCCTGGTCCAAGGAAAAGCTTCTACACATCTATACATATCACAGCAATCATGGCTACTCTGCACATACAGATCAGGAACAGGGTGCAGAGGACATAAGGAAGAAAACCTTTATCTCCACAATCAGGCATATATCTGCATCTTCCACTGCAAGCACACCTCAACGCCCAGCTCACCTGAGCAGAGAGACCTCCAGCATCAAATGCCCATAATCACTCCAGACTGACCCATCACTTCTAGGAGGGCAACTCCAAGGCTATTACATTAATCCTATTTGCAGAGGCAGAAATTAAAACTGTTCAGGAACTGATTCTCCTCTATGGCTCAGCAACAGAGAGGACAGAAGAACCCAACATTCCTGGCATGTTTTTTGATCACTCTTCTGCAATGACCACCATATAAATGTGAAAAGAGACAACCACTGAGGAGCTGTGGGGTCAGCATCTCAAAGCCCAGTCAAAACTCTACTATATTCTAAAATTGGTAAGATCTCTAACATTCTTTAGGTTACTCAGGGGACACCACATTGCTTATACATATTCAAAGGAATTAAAAACCAAGGAGGAAGGTGGATTTTTTTTCAAGACCCTCAACACTGTGCAACTTAAAATAATAGAAATAACGGCAGGAGAGTGAAATTTGGGTTAGCTATGCAGCAGAAAGATTCCACTATCCATTGAATAGGGAAGATGCAATGGGAGTTAGGGGAACTCACATTCCTTGTGTTATTTAGAAACAGAATGGATGAAGTCCTTGCAAAAAAATATACCATGCTAGCAGAAGCACAGCCTCTGATGGTGACTTGTGGTGCACTGGGGTTGCAAGTTGTGAGGCAAACACAGAGCAAGAGGTAGTCTCTAGCCCAAGAAAACACACAAAGAGCAAGCATGTGCATGACAGAGGGGAAAAGTGAAGTGACAGGTGAAGTGACCTTCTGAGACCATACAACATCATGTTCCTCAAGCCTTTCTCCCACTCTTCTTTGAAAGATGCTTTACAAAGCATGGCAACACTTTCTTGTGCATATTAAAGGACCTTGGAACACATGTAGGAGACACAGGGAATTAACTCCTTGCACAGGAATTCAGAGCAGGGCTCCAGAGCCTGCTTCCAGAAAAAGGAGCTATAAGAAACAAAGACACAGCCCTGACGAGAACTGACCCCGAGCAAAGGCAGCACACAGACAAGAGTGCCTGGGAAAAGCATCCTGCAGCCAGCTCCTAATGCTCTTTTTGGCAGAGAACACAAGCAGGGCTGCAGGGTCCATCTGTCCAGGTGAGGGATGAAGGGACAGAGCTGCCACATGTTCAGCACTCTGTCCGCTGGGGAGCAGTGGAGATCCAAGGGGAAAATCCAAGTTATCCCTGTTTCAACAGCAGGTTCTGTTGCAGTGCTGTGAGACTTTATCCCACTCTTCAGTTTGCTCTCTTCCCTTCCAGCTCAAAACACTGCTTTCCCTAGGGAACGTCTGGAAATTTGCACCATGAAGTCTGCACAGCCAAAACATCTGCAGCGCTTACAGCAGCACTGAGCACTGCTCTCTGCCCTGCCACGGTAAGGGCAGGGTGGGTTTAGCCACCAACACACAACACAGCCTTCCCCACATGATGGCCAAGTCACACCATCAAGGGAACCAACGTTTTGGGGTTTTTTAGGCCATGCAAATATGACAGAAGGGAGTCATGCTAATTGCTGCCTTTACTGGGAGAAGGCCTTTGATAAGGAAGATGGAACAAGTCCCAGCTATCGTATGGGGAACAAGGGGGAAAGGGGGGAGGAAAAGGACAACTGGGCAGAAGAGCTATAGGGAAACGGATTCTTTTGCTATGCATAGCCAGTTCAAATCCAGCACTGTCTGGCAGGGACATGAACATGAGATGTTCCCAGGCCTGAGCGCTGGCAACCTAGTGCAAGTGGATGTGTTTGCATTTATAACCAGCACAGCCCCAAAATCCATCATGAGCACACAGACTCAGTCACCATCACACATACTGCCCAGTGCTGTCTGTAGGACACCAAAGCTGCAGGCACAGTTGGTAAGGAGACACTAGGTCCCACTGCACAAACCTTTTCCAGGAGCCTGGGCAGTGCAGTGGGACTGAAAGTCTGGACAAACATCAGCACAAATAGCTCAGTAGCTATCAGCAAGGAGGGAAGACATAGGTTAGTTGCTTCTGCCTGCAGACACATAGGATTTTGGTCTCTGAAATTTCCAAAGCAGCAGCTGAGGCAACACTCTACAGTTATATATAGCCATAAATATACATATATATGCACAGCTATAAATAGCTGTATGTCAGGCTAATGCTATTTTGTTTTGGTTTTTCCTGGAATTTTTTGTTTGCTTTGGTTTAATTTTTTTATAACTGGCAAAGGATTTCTGCCTGACCAGTTCATTCCAAGTACTATCAGCTGCTTCTGAACAGGGACAAAAAGACTCCTCAAGAGTCCAGACATCCAAAAATGTGCTTCTGGTGGTGAAGTGCTGCAACAAAAAAAAGGATCAATATGATGTCAGTCACTCGTGGAGGAGTTTGCAGCATGCACAGGTCACTGCAGTTTCCCATCTGTCTCAGAGATACTTCTCCCCAATTATAAAACACCCCAGAGATTTAACAGGCATGTTTTTCATCACTATCTGCTCAATCTGGTGAAAAACTCAACCTCACATATTTGTTTTTGCAGCCAGCGGGTGGTGTGGTACTGCAGAAATGAGATTTGGGTGAGAACTCCAGGCAGAAATCTGCTCAGGCCGGCTGGTGCTCCAGAAGGAAAGCTTCCCATTTAACCTCTTCCATTGCCTCCACTTGCAAAGCAGATTAAACACTGCAGAGTTACAAGATACAATTATGCAGAACCAGTTACTGTGCCAAGGATGGCACATCCACCTCTGTAGCTTGATCAATATTACTTATCAATAGCAAACTAGACCCAACAAGGCAGCTCTCTGGAGTGTGGAACTGCCCATAGGCAGCACTCCCCTCGCCTCTGAGCTTCATTAGGCACACAGAGGATCTGGCAGGGGCTGGCAATTAGATACAGAGCATTCAACTGCTCACGAATTCTCTGCAGATTCCACACGGATTACCTCCACGACACAATCCATTGATCAGAGGTGTGTTCTCAGGCTCTGCAGTTAATTACACTCCCTGCTGATGGATGAACAGCAAAGCCATCACTGTGAAAATACGTTGGGAACAGAATGCCAAGCAACGCAATCCTAAACAAAGACCAAAGGGGCTGGGAAGGATTTTAGAGCTTTCAAGGTTAAAGCTGCCTACAAAACACACTGGGGTCAGCAGGAACAGCAGACAGACGTGGCAGGGGGGCACTGTCCCAAGAGAAGGGACAACTCAGCCAGGCTCCCCACCCTGGTGAGTTTGTCCACGTGCAGGATGGGAATTATACAATACTGGGGAGGCAGCCAGGCGTGCTGGGAAGGATGCTGGCATCTGGAGACCCCCAAATGCACTTCTGCTCTCAGCTACGTTCTCGTGTCCAGACTTGCCCACTGCACTCTTGGTTTCCAAAGAAAAAAGCACTCGGAGACTGAGGCCCAGATGGGGAGGCGAAGGAGAGCTCATACCCAAAGCCTTGCTCCAACAAGCTGTGTCACCAGAAGAAATCCTAGCTGAGCTGTTCCCAAATACCACAAAAAGATCTCTGGAGCCTACCCAACAGCTCAGCAAAGAGCCAGCAGTATGTGAGTCCTCCTCTGGACCATGCTAGGCAACCCAGGGTAGATACAGCCCTGCCAACTACTCCAGCCTCCAACTTCCCTTGCTAGTTTGGGCAAGCATCTTCCTTCATCCGTGTCAGCCTTCGCTTGTCTTGCCATCCAAGGCCACTGGAGATAAGATCATAACAAAACTGCATTTCCCCAGGGCATAAGCAGGGTGTCTGACCCCTTCTAATAGCCACAGAGCATAAAGCAGTCTAGGGCTGTTAAAATTCACCTGCAGTTACAATCTACCTGCAAAAGAAAGTCCCTATGCACAGAGAGAAACTACTCCATTATTATTGTTGGCTGTCCAGTCCTGTGGCTGTCAGAGCAGCCAGCTGTGACTCTCAGGTGGCAATACCTCCCACCTAGCCTGCTTATCCCATCAGAGTGAAATGTCTAATAAAATGCCTTCTGTGCAAGTTCTAACCAAAGCCTGCCTTGTGCAGAGCCACACCAGCAGGACAACTTGTCACTGCTGTTTCAGCTCAGCTTGCCATCACAGGTAGACATGCCCAGCCCAACACATTCACACCTGCTCCTTACCTTTCAGGACACTGAGGACTGCATCATTGCTGTAGCGTTTTCGAGCAGCGTTGGTTGCCACACAGTGGTAAGCCCCAGCATCACTCTCCTGAACATCCACGATTTGGAGCACACCATTTGGAAGAGTTATAAACCTGCAAGACCGAAACAGAAGACTGTGAGACAGGCTATGCCTTATCTGAACTACTCATCAAAGCAAAGGTCTTTTATCTCTTCCTTTTTTCCTGCAAATACATCTATCCTGTGCAGGTCTTGGTAACCACAGCAGGATGGGACCAGGAAACCTCTGAGCAACCCAACTGGTGGTTCTTAGAACACAGTAGGTACAGACCTATCCATCGCCCTGGAGTCTTCACAACACAGGATCTGCTTTTGGGAGACTAGGCCTTTGCTGACACAAACCAACTGTATAGTACAAACCAACTACAGACACACATGCACATTTTGACATACAGATCTGTAGACATCTCCAAGTGTACAAGTGCCTTTGCACACACTACAGCTTCTCACGAAGGTTTGGTAGCCAGACAAAAAATGCATTGCAAGGAAGTCTGAACATCATCTTTTTTTCTGCTGCACCTCAAGTACACAGAATTGTTTTGGTTGGAAAACACCTTTAAGATCATCAAGTCCAAACTTTTACCCAGCAGGCCCAAGTCACCAGTAAACCATGCCCCTCAGCACATGTCTTTTCAGTCCCTCCAGGGATGGTGACTCCACCACTTCCCTGGGTAGCCTGTTCCAGGGCTTGACAATCCTTTCCATGAAGATAATTTTTCCTAATGTCCAACCCAAACCTCCTCTGGTGAGTACATGAAAGGATCAACTGATACACAGCTGCTCCTTCACAGCCCAAAGCAGCCAGGAGACAGCTGCCTGAAGCTGCATCACTCCTAGGTTGATTCCTTTTGTTCTTCCATGAGTTTCTGGCTTTTACAAGCTGAGAAACTTACAGCCAGGCATTCAGTATCACCCCATTTGCCCATGGGGTGCTACTGGGCAACACTTCCATGGAGTGAAATGGCTACATGGCTCATAACATGAACACAATCCTTGCTGCATTATACTGAACAAAGTGGATGATTAGCAATTAGCATAAAAGTAGGAGCTGGCTGTCAGCATCTCCATTTTCTGCCTGGATTCCTAGCTGGCAGCCTCTTTATTCTTGAATGCAAGGCACAAAGCCTACGTGATCCTTTTTAATTATAGATGAGATCCATTTTTAATTGCAAGCCTCTCTAAACAGAGCTGCTGAGCTTTGACAGGCAGCTCTGGGTTATCAGTCTTCATTATGAAGAGGACACATTCAAAGGCAATTGCCATGGGGAGGGATAGCAGCTATTCCAAGGGAACAGCACAAAGACAAGTTATAACCATGAATGCCACTCCTTCCACCCACAAAGATCACAGGAAGTAAACCTGGTGAGTTAAACTGTGGTTCTCCAGGTGCTGAGACAGCTGGAGTGCCATAAGTGAGGGCCATGGAACCAGGACCTTAAAGAGATCCCTCATCCTGTGTTCAAGCCATAGTCACCAATAGCATACCTGCTCCTGCAAACATTTATCCTAAATCTCCAGTAATGGAAATATCCCTCTTGCCCTAAGCAGTCTGTTCCAGAGACAAATATCCCTGCTTCATGTCTACCATCTATCCTGGATCTCAACTGCTGCCATCTCAGCTCACTGCTTCTTGTCCTCTTCACAGCTGGGGAAGAAACAAAGAGCTAACAGAGCTCCTCCAGTAACCATGCTGTTTGTACTGGCACAATCCTACAGCCTGATTCATGGACACAGACTTGCAGGAGCTTCCCACATATACAAAAGCAACCACCCCACATCCCTAAAGCCATGCTCCTGCTACTTACAAAGGCATTTTTCTCAGGATCAGGCTCCAGAGGCCTCAGAGGGGGTGGTACCCAGAAGGCCCTCACCCAGATGCTTCATCAGGACACAGGAGAAAGGAGACAAATATTTGCATCCTCTCAGCTCTGCAGAGGGAAAGCCTCCCACTGCAATAATATTTATTTTTGTCGTGCATCTGCTATTTGAGTCTGTAATTAATATCAACATATTCCAAACACTAGGCAAGGCATCTCCCAGCCACAAAAAGACACTCCAATTATGTATCACAGATTTACTGAGGCTGGTAAGGACCTCTAAAAACTGTCTATGGTCTTTCCCCTCTCAGAGCAGGTTGCTTAGGGCTGGCCATGCTCAGCCAATACACTGAGCTTCTCTAGAGGGCAGAAAACAAGTCACTGTGTTTCTAAGGAAAGCAAGGAGCTGCAGGTAAGTGGGAGTGAGTAGGCTCAACCAACATGTAGCTCAATATAGGCCCTTCAGTGAGGCCAGCAGTACAGAGATCTGCTTAATGCAGTACCTCCTGTTGGGAAAGCACTGCAGAGGTGAGCATTGCTCTCCCAGTGAAGCAAAAGGAGGGAGGAAAGATAGGATTTCTCTATCCACAACATCTCCTAGCTGCTCACAGAGCCTCCAGCTCTTCAGGCTCCCAGCAGCCCTGGCCTAGAAGCCTCCAGGCAGCCTGCAAGGGCATTCTGCTCCATCCCCAGGCTCTCTGCAAGGAAGCCAAGTTTGCCTCATGATTCAGAGCAGACACTTGGCACTAGCTTTCCTTCCACACAAAGGGCAGATCTTTCTGTCTGCTCATCTTGGCTACAGATTAAGCAGAAAAAAAACAACAAAGGACAGACAAAGAGGGAACCAAAAACGCTGGCACCTCAGCAGCCTCAGGAGTTTTGCCATAGACAGCTGTACTGCCAGCATCTCACAGGAGACTGACTGCCTTGAATGGGGAGAAAGGCAAGCCCCTACTTGCAGCAGGTAGGTGGTTAAAGGGCAGTACACTCAGACCAGGGCCCAGCTACCATGGGCACAGAAGGCAGCAAGCTACAAGAGCAACAGGGCACAAACCTGTAGCTATTCCCCTCTCTGTTCCTCCATAAGCAGAATCTACATGAGAGCAGGGGCAGAGAGAAGAGCACAGAGGGATTGACAGCTGCCCACCTCCTCAGTGAGGATTACCAGGGCAGTGCTCAAGAACTGTGTGTATAGAGGAGAATACTCCAGCATTAACAGTCCAATTCCCTTTTCTCCCCAATAAGCTGCTGGCACACCCTTCCTCCTAGCCTTCTGAAGGCTGCAAAATAAACTCAAGCACCAGTCCTCAGGACAAGCTAGGAACCTGCAGCTTTGTCACAGACAAAGTTTGCAAGCCCTCACAGTATCCCAGTATGCCAGGGGTTGGAAGGGACCTAGAAACATCATCTAGTGCAAC